>JANHFM010008988.1:148971-160152 GCA_032468115.1 Grayia smithii
TAGGGCTTTATAGGTGAGCACCAGCATCTTGAAGCGAATCCGGAGGACCACCGGCAACCAATGCAGCTCACGCAGGAGAGGTGTTACACGGGAGTAACGGGAAGCTCCCGTAACTACCCGCTCAACCGCATTCTGCACCAGTTGGAGCCTCCGGGTACACCTCAAGGGTAGCCCCATGTAGAGGGCATTGCAGTAGTCTAGACGGGAAATAACCAGGGTGTGAGTGACTATGCAGAGGACATCCCTATCTAGGAAGGGGCGCAACTATCGCACCAGGTGCACCTGGGTGAATGCCCCCCTGGTCACAGCTGTCAAATGGTCTTCTAAAGACAGCAGTGCATCCAGGAGGACTCCCAGGTTGCGGACCCCTTCAGAGGGAGCAAGAGACTCCCCTCCTGTCATAAATGATGGGGCCTCTAGACCTTGAGATGCTGGCAGCCACAGCGACTCAGTCTTGGAGGGGTTGAGTTTAAGTCTGTTTCTACTCATCCAGACTCGTACCACCTCCAAGCATCGAGACATCATGGAAAGGGCATCCCTAGGATTTTCTGGGGTGGAGATGTATAACTGGGTACCATTAGTGTACTGATGATACCTCACCCTGAAACCTCGAATGATCTCACCCAGCGGCTTCATATAGATGTTAAAGAGTAGGGGGAAGAGGACCGACCCTTGAGGTACCCCGCATGAGAGGGGCCTCGGGGACGACCTTTGTCCCCCCGCCCATACAAACTGTGAATGACCCGAGAAGTAGGAGGAGAACCACTGAAGAACAGTGCCTCCAACCCCCAACCCCTCAAGTCGTTGCAGCAGGATACCATGGTCAATGGTATCAAAACCACTGAGAGGTCAAGTAGCACATTCCCCATCCCGGGCCCGCCAGGGCAACCAATGCTGTTTCCATGCTGTGACCGCGCCTGAAGCCCGATTGGTATTGATAGACCGTTTCCTCCAGGAATTGAGGAAGCTGTTGTGAGACCACGGACTCAACAACCTTCGCTATAAAGCGACGGTTGGAGACTGGCTGGAAGTTGTTAAGGGAGTCTGGATCCAAGGCAGGCTTCTTGAGGAGAGGTTGAACCACCACCTCCTTCAGGATGGCGGGGAAGACCCCCTCCCTCAAAGAAACGTTGACAATAGCCTGGATCCAGGCTCCAGTCAGCTCCCTGGTTCACGAGACAAGCCAGGAGGGACAAGGGTCCAGCAAACACGTGGAGGCACCCAGCCTATCTACAATCCTGTCTATTTCATCCAGAGAAACAGGATCAAGCTCAACCCAGATGTTATCAGCAAGACTTGCACTGGTCTCCATCGTCAGTGTCTATATCCGTCTGAATCTGAGTGATTTTGTCTTGCAGAAACTGAACAAAATCCTCAGCTCAGCCCTGTAGGAGGTCCTCCCGGGCTCCCTGATGGAGGAGGGAGCGGGTCACTCGAAACAGGGCCTCTGGGCGGTTTTCTGCAGACACAATGATAGCAGAGATATAATTACATTTCGCCGCCCTCATCGCCACAAGATAAGACCTAATATGGGTTCTTAATTGTGTTCGGTCAGACTCAGATCGGGAAGATCTCCAACAGCCCTCTAGGCATCTTTAAATATGATCTGGGATCTAGAAATCTAGTTTATACCTGATCAATTATCTAGCCAATATTGACTGGTTTTACACATTGCACAGAACTTAGTTTGGTTTTGATTGATTGCTGTGCAAACTCAAAAAATTGGTGGAAATTCCTGCACTGCACTCAAGTTATTTTACCACCATTGATCTACTGTACCACCGACATTTACCTGGGCCATTCAAGATTATGGGGAACTTTGTAGGTTGGATTCAATTTTAATCATCCTTAAAATATCAATAGTTCTAAAGTTAATCATGATTCAAATTACTGATTTTGATTGGGACCAAGTAGGGGTGCTCTTGTTTGTCCAGATAATGTTCTGCCACAACAGATAAGCACTACTTATTTTTAAGTGAAATCCTTGAAAGCAGGTACAATACAGTAGATAATCGTATAATTACAGATGGTCCTTGACTTAGGACTGTAATGGAGTATGCCCATCATGGTTGCAAGTCATAGCGATAATAAATCAGGCCATGCATATGATTTACCTGGATTTATAAACTTTTTGTGGCAATCATTAAGCAAAAGTGGTAGTTGTAAAGTAGCCACCACAGTCATTAAGTGAATGCCAGTCTAGTTTGCCAAAAACTAGAAGCAAATGCATTTTAAAACATTGTACAAAGTGGTCACATGACTATAGAATACAGAGAACATGAAATGTGAGCCAGTTGCAGACTTCCCAATAGGCACTCTTGATGTTGGAATTTCAAAGCCAGATCTTATCTGTATCTGTATCTTTTCTTATGTACACCGAGAGAGTATGCACCAAGACAAATTCCATGTGTGTCCAATCACACTTGGCCAATAAAGAATTCTATTCTATTAAGTAGAAAACAGAGAGTTCTATTGTAATTTCAAACAGTCACTAAGCTATTGGGCATAAGTCAACCTGTATGGAGTTGGAAGGGTATAATGATAATTCATTATCACTGAACTAGTGTTAATCTAGTTCACTTCCAAACTGTTTTAACCAGAGGTGTCCAACTTTGGCAACTTTAAGACTTGTGGACTTCAACTCCCAGAATTCACCAGCCATTCCTGTGATTTAAATCACCCTTGTGAAGTGGCTCTTGGGACTCTTTTAATAATCCTTCAGAATAGAAGAGCTCACCATTTTCATATCTCAAATCTCTGGCTTTGCTGTACAGATCTTACCATCAGAAAAATTTTCCCTCAAATATTTAAATTAAATCTAGGCAGCTGCAACTTTTATCCATTATTTCTGTCTCCCTAATGCCTGCCTCACCTCGCTCAGCCCTGGCCCAACAAAAATGAAAAATGGTACATTTTTTAAAAATTTAAGATGAAATTCAAACCATGTTGCTAACTCTTATTCTTTTTCTGTTTAACATTTCTACTCTTTTCATTCATTCCACCTTTTCCACTGAGAGCTTTAAATTTGGATGCAGCTTCTATATTCTATAGTCTAAAGTCACTTGGTATTCAGCCTGTGCTCTGAAGAATTCGTGGAAGCTTATCAGGGGCTCTCTCAGAAGAATGTCAATTTACATTTATATATTACAGGTTATTGAATGGGGTCTGCCAATTTATTTACAGCATTCTCTGACTGACTGGGTGTGTACCTACCGTGGACAATGTGCTCCATTCCTCACTCTGTATATTGTATCCAAGTTTCTCCGATGGCCACTAAAGTTACAGGAACTCCTTAATTGCCACCTTATCAGTCCATCATCCGTATTCCAGGATGATTGACACAGAAATCAGGGTGGGGGAGCCGGGAACCAAATTTAAGATCTGCCGCAGCAACAGCAGCAACAGCCAGGCTGGCAGGAGAGACCAACTGAGTTTTGTCTGGCGCTGGGTTGAGTGGAATCCAAAGAAGACAGAAAGTAGGATTGTAGCCAGGTGCTAAGGATCTGGAACAAATGGGAGGAAAGTAATTTCTCTACAAGGAATACTGACTCGCAGCTAAGGTGAGTAAGAAATAGAGGGACAAGAATATACTTAGGAGTTACCCTAGGATTTGCACATCACAGCAAAGCTCATCCTCCAAATTGGGCTGCTATTGTATCTAGGAGTGTGTGCGTGTGAGTGCAATGGCTCATAGATCAAAGATGCTGGACAGCTGACAGCCTGGATTTGAGACCCGAGCTCTGTGCAATGGGATGAGCTCTTGCCCACTTAGCACTTTGAAGCATCCAAACACAAGTAGATAAATAGGTACCACTTTGGTGGGAAGGTAACTGATCCTTTGGCGTATAGCCATGCTGGCCACTTGATCATGATAATTGTCTTCAGACAATGCTTGTTCCTTAGTCAAGAAACCGAGATGAGCACCATGCCCTTGAGTTTAACATGACTGACAGAGAAAAGTTTACCTTAATATATCCAAGGGGAAAGGCTATCGAGGGGTAAAATTAAGTTAATGGTACCCATTCTGCCCTTTAGCTCTTTCTGACAACTTCACAAAAGATGTGAGGGTGGGAGGACGTGTTTGACCTTATCCAAGTTAAAGATTTTGTGGCATGCTGGTGTGATTGCACTTTTGGTACTTCTCTGCAAGTGAAAGGGATGGGGGAGAAATGTGTTTAACTTACTTTTCAAAAAAAGTGCAACAAAAAATAGCCAGTTTTGGATATTCAAAGCCAAATGCAGCCTTTGTTTGAAATGTCCAGGTCTCCAAATTTTGCAATGTATTTTGCTAACTGTTAAAAAAATATCAGGAAATGTCTGTACAAAATGCATAATATCATGAAAATAATGTACACAGTTGCATAAATTAGAGAAAACATTTGCCCAAAATATGTACATCAAGCAAAATTGCAAGTGCCTAATGGTTGTTCCGATGTCAGATCATTTGAGGTTATTTTAAATTGAATGTCCCACTGAACTGTGAAGCTTTGGGCCAGTTAACCTCGTTCAGAGCAACCTGTTTCATAGGATGGTTATTAGGGTGATATAAATAGAGTCAGCTGGGAGTAGTGGTTAAGGCACCAGACTAGAAACCGGGAGACTGTGAGTTCTAGTCCTGCTTGAAGCAGAAAGCTAACCAGTCACTCTCTTTCAACCCTAGGAAGGAGGCAATGGCAAACCATTTCTGAAAACCTTGCTAAGAAAACTGCAAGGACTTGTTCAAGCAGCTGCCAGGGGTAAAAAACGTGACTTGAAGGTACAATCAATCAATCAATAATAAAATAAAAGATACATAAATAATGAAGGCATCTCTTAAACCAGCTCGATCTAGTTGTAATACCATGGAACACTGAAACTGACAGATCCTCTAATACCAGGTAGATGGTCCCATTAGATCCTCTTGGATTTTGTTGTTTCTGTGATAATATAACAAGAATTAATGTGATCAGTTGTTGAACTGGGCTCATCATTCTGATGGCAGCATTGCGTTTACTTTCTGTGCTACAAACTTTTTATTTTTGATGATGGCACTGCAAATGAGAGTATTTTTTTCTGGAGAAGTCAGATGACTTTTCCTTTTTCTCTTGGGTTTCAGTCGATGCTTTATGCTGCTTAATTATACCTGTACATAATTATTTGCCAGCAAATCTCACGAAGGAGTAAATCTCATTTTTAACCCCACAGGACTACAATTTTTAAAGGTTTTCTGCAACAGTGGTTTGCAGATGTGATAGTTGCTTTTATTATTTATATTCGTTAGTTATTCATATGGAGAGCATATAGGCCATTGCAGGCAATTGTTTCAAGCATAGTAATTGCATGGTGAAAATACAAATACAAGTTTCTTTTTTTTTACAAAGTCAGTCTGAGGATACTTTAAAAAAAAAAACTTAAACTGAATTACTACTGCTGCAAAGAATCAAATATGCAGCTGTCCGTCAGTGCATCAACTTGCCTCAAAAATATTCATCTTTACTGATTCATCCTATAAAGTAGTTATCAAGGACCTTCTTTGATTTCCTTTATTTTTTCAGATGACCACCTTACACAATTAGGTTGCTAATTAACTAGAAGTAAAAATAAACAGGCAATCTTGAACATTCACCTCAGACAACAGTGGAAAGTGCAGAATTAAGCAAAATCCTCTAAGAAGGATTTGCAAAATCTAAATTTAACATCTGCTAATAGCTGTCACTGTGGTTGTTCCGAATCGAGAACTTTTAAATTTTTTGACTATTCCATGTTATTCCCAGCATCCTTTTTGTTGGGGCAGTTACGAATTCATTCTTATGTCTTTTAAAAGCATTGTTTTCCATTTGCAACCATGAAGCTCTGTTCACAGGGCCTAGAGAGCCTCTTTAAAAAAAAATCCCTGGCCTGCTGTCAACTTTCTTCCATAACTTCATCTAATATATCTTCCTGCCTTTTCTTTTAAAATAAAACCTCCACACTTTCCCTTGTGAATGAGTGGATCCCACGCAGGGTTGTAATCTCAGTTGAAAAGATTATTGAATAATGTCATCCTGAGCTCCTCTCTGGCAGAAAAAAGCAATTTTCTGTCCTGTCTCCTCCTCCCCTCTCCCAAATCCCCTCTGATGATAATTTATCTCTCGTCCATTGCTGAATAAACTTATTACATGTATCCTCTCAGCTTCTCCAAACATTTTGATGGTTAGTGAGACAGACCAAAGGCAGACATATATCCTGCGTGTGCGGAAACATTTTCAATACACAGTCTCCAGCTTAGAAAAACAAACGCGACCCACACAAACAAAATCTGGAAATACAATAAGCGGGTGTGTTGAAAATGCTTCCAGCCTCCTTTACAATGCCACACTTGATTCTTTTCATGCTTAAGGGGGGAAAAAAGTTTTGAATAGCCTGAGCTAGCTATGCCTCATAAGTTACTCTCTAGAAACATTGAACTAGGGGATGCTTGGTTAGTTTAGGTATCAGTTTGACTAAAACGTTTCGGAGTTGTTACCTTTAAACCTGTTTCTTGAAAGATTAAAATTGCACAACATATGTCAGATCCTTTCATGGATCGCATTGTAGAAACTGGCCTCCAATAAATAGTCTTACAAATTTCCTATCTTTCTTTTCCTAACCTAAAACAAATAGTTTAAAAATCCATCAGCATATTATTATACTTTATCTAGATCAGTGTTTTCTAAACATGGCAACTTCAAGATGTCTGGACTTTTACTCCCAGAATTTCCTAGCTGGGGAATTCTGGAAGTTGAAGTCTACACATCTTAAAGTTGTCATGGTTGAAAAATGCTGATTTAGAAGGTCTTTGAGTTTTATGGTTTATGGAGTCAGCCAAGCTACGATATAATGCCAGTCTGCATTAGTGCTATATCACTCTAACGATGGCTGAAGCGGTGCTATAAATCGCTAGTGTGGAACACTCTTGGCAGTAAAAATAAAAAGACAGTCGTAAAAGGCCTATGACTGATCTATTTTTCAACATTTGGGAATAATAAGGAACCCAAAGGCTCTCAAGAGTGTGTGCAGGAGAGGCGTTGGTGTCCAAAACAGAAGAGCCAAGGGTGCCATTTTGACTTTTTTTGATCCCCTCTGACAGTGGCCTCTGAATGCCATCAGGGAAAACATTAAATGGGGCAAATCTCAGGTTTTCTCTTCTTTCTCTTACAGCTTCAAGATCCACCAATCAGAGCAGTCCACTAATAACAGAATTGTTTCAAAAGAGTGCCTCTGAGCATATAAGCTGGGCTCATGGTCCTTTCTTACCTATACCTATTGTTGGTGGCCCTGAATTTTATTGCTCCTGCCTGAAACATTTGTCCTTAGCAATGTTTTGTGAGTTGAGCGGCTATATGATGAATATAAATAGAAACATGGATAGATGGATAGATGGATGGATAACAGAATAACAGAGTTGGAAGGGACCTTGGAGGTCTTCTAGTCCAACCCCTGCTTAGGCAGGAAACCCTATACAACTTCAGACAAATGGTTGAATAAATAATAAAGAAACCAATTTACTGTTTCAGACCCTAAGAATTTTATTCTGCTGCTGTAACTGATAGCAGCTAAGAGGTCAATCAATCAATCAATCAGACTAGAGCTTGAAGGAACCCTGGAGGTCTTCTAGTCCAACCCCCTGCTCAAGCAGGAGATCTTATACCATTTCAGATAGGTAGCTGTTTAATCTTTTCTTAAAAATGTCCAGTGATGAAGCACCTACAACTTCTGAAGGCAAGCTGTTCACTGGTTAATTATCCTCACTGTTAGGAAGTTTCTCCTTAATTCAAAGATAAAAAGTAATTCCAGATAAAACACAAGAAACAATTCTGAATCCAGTCAAATCATTATTGTACCTTATTCACAGCCTGTCATTTACAGCGTCTGCCATGTTATCCCAATTCTTTTGGAAAGGCGAAGGGCAAACACAAATATTTCTTCCACCTTCAGCCTAATTCCAAGCCTATTTTCCAACCTCCCAGTCTTGCCAACTTATGAGAGTGGTTTTCTTCCTTCAACCCTGCTTATAGGTAGTCCTCAACTTATAACCATTCATTTAGTGACCATTTGAAGTTGCAGTGGTACTGAAAAAAGTGACTTATGGCATGTTCTTACAACCATTGCAGCATCCCCATGATCACGTGATCCAAATTCGGGTGCTTGTCAACCAGTGTGTATTTACAATGGTTGCAGCATCCCAAGGTCCTGTGTTCACCACTTTCTTCCCAGCTGGCTTCTGACAAGCAAAGCCAATGTAGGAAGCTTAACAACTGTGTGATTCATTTAACTATCGTGGCAAGAAGGGTGATTCACTTAACAACCGCCTTACTTGGCAACAGAAATTCTAGTTCCAATTGTAGCCATTATTCAAGGACCATCTGTATTTCCGTTTCCTGGTTAAAAAAAAAAAAGAAATCTGGACTCCTTTCTCAAATCAAACCTTTATTACGGTGGTAGACCAACCTACCTCCTCTCTTCTATTTTCCTCCACAGATTTATAACCATCATGGCTCTGCCGTCCACTTTGCCTTATGACCGTGTAACGGTAAACATGGAACGGGAAGAGGTTTCTCTGGAGCGCACCAAATCCCAGCTGGACCCCCGCCTCATAAGCACCACCACCGGCAGCGTAGAAGACTCCTGCCACAGCTGCCTGCTTCCTTTCGAGGTGCTAGCCAGCATCATTGGCCTAGTGACTACGAGTGTCGCTTGTACAGGTAGTTTCTCTGACACCACCCTGACTATCATAGGTGGAGTCCTGCTGGCTGTTGGGCTTCTCGGAGTGACCGTAGGTTGCATCTGGCAGCAGTACAGGAAGAAGAAGCGCTGTGGCAGCTGGACCATCCTAACGGGTGAAACGGAAGCAAAAAACCCAGTTATCTGAACATCCGGAACCAAATCCAGAACCAGGAGAGTTAACCTAAGACAAAATCTCATTTGGCCTCATTGGGCAAAGCTCGTTTCAAACGAATTGACTAATTTCAGAATTGGTCCCCACCTTTCTCATTTTCTTTTAGATTAAAGAAAAGCAACAATAAAATCGGGGGAGAAAAGAAGAAGGAATCAAAAGGCATATAAGAAAAAACAACAACGGGAGGATAGATACGTTCAAATGAATGTATTCAAAATAAACATAAAAGGATTTTAGTATCACATGCCCAAAGACTGAAAAGATAAGAGGCCTTCCACTCTGGAGCCTACTTTATAAAAACAACTTTTTTAACACAAAATGAAATATAGGCAGTCCTTGTTTACTAACTACCTTGTTTAGGGACTGCCACCGTTTGCAGTTATGATGGTGATAAGAAAGTAATTTTGCCATCCTCTCATTTACAGACTTCTTCTGCAGGTCTATAAAGCAAAGAAAAGTAGAAGATCATAAGCATAGTTAAAATTTTACTTAGCAACCACTTTGCTAAACACCGAATTGTGCTTGCTAAATGAGGACTAACTGTATATATGTACTCAGTTTTTCTTTTCCCATTGTGTTAAAAAAGAATTACATATTCGTGCATATTTTGTCAAGGTCCTTTTGGAGTAGTTTCTGTTTGAAGTCACTGCAAATATGCATTTATGCATCTTATGCTCACACGTGTATGTATACCTTTCTCAGTAACCTGTCCTTTCCTTTTTTTTTTCATTGCAATGATGGAGATCTCCTTTCGCAAAAAAAAAGGAAGATAATTGGAAAAACTTCACATTTCTGGATAAAAAAATTAAGGATTGTTTTGTGATTATTAAAGATGTAGAAACATATCTCTACTTTTATTCACAAATGATGCTGTATTGTTGGTCAAAAACTCAAAAGATTTGCAGCAGATGTCAGCTAGATTGCAGAATGAAATAGAAAGTGTGATTCTAGCAATTAATGAATATTAAAGACCAAGGTATTGTATTTGATAGGGAAAATGGAATGAGTGATTGCAAGTTATACAGAAATGGTGAAAAACTACAGCAGTGATGGCTAACCTTTTCCAGATCGAGTGCCCAAAGCACATGCAGGCATGCGTGCATGCATGTCCAAACTCTCAAAATGCAATTCACACATGCACCCCGTATGTACCCCACACGTGTGCATGCCCCCGTGCATGCCCCATCCCCGTCCATGCATGGCTCCCCTGCATGTGTCCCTCTCCCTCCCCCTGCATGCATGACAGAGACCTGAAACCAGCTGGCTGGCAGGAGGCACGCTTGCATGTATGGCGGAGCTGAACTGGGGAAATTGCTCACGTGCCCACAGAGTGGGCGCTGCGTGCCGCCTCTGGCATGCGTGCCTCTGGCATGGGTGCCACCTCTGGCATGCGTGCCAGGTTCGCCATCATGGAACTAGAGCAATGTTTCTTAAACTTGACAAGTTCAAACTGTGTGGACTTCAACTCCCAGAATTCCCAGCCAAAAGAAGAGTGAATAGTTTGCAAGAAAGAGGAAGCTGGAGAATGTGGTGGCTGGTTGGAGTTGATAAGGTCCTCAAAAAAAAAAAAAAAAAGACGACAATTTTAAAACCAAAAGGCAAGCTATGAAGAAGTGTACAGATACGATTTTCATTATAGTTATGTGAAAATATATAGCTAGTCCTCGACTTACAATGATTTGTTTAGTGTCAATTTGAACTTAACAACGGCACTAAAAAAATATGACCATTTTCAGATGACCTATGCAGCATCTCCTTGGTCACCTGATCAAAATTTGGATGCTAGGCAACCGGCATACATTTATGGTAGTTGCAGGGTCCTGGGATCACGGAATCACCATTTGCGATCTTCTCACAAGCAAAATTAATGGGGAAGCCAGATTCACTTAATAAGCATGTTACTAATCTGCAGTGTTTCACTTCACAACTGTGGCAAGAAGGGGTGTAAAATGGGGCAAAATTCAATTAACAACTGTCTTCCTAACAACAGAAATGTTGGGTTCAATTGTGGTTGTAATTCGAGGACTATCTCTAGTGAAAGGGGTTGGTGCAAACTAGCTTCCACTATCCTCCTCTCCAGTGGTGGAATTCCAATTTTTTTACTACCGGTTCTATGGGCATGGGTTGGTGGGAGTGGCAGGGGAAGGATACTGCAAAATCTCCATTTCCACCCCACTCCAGGGGCAGGATACTGCAAAATCCCCATTTCCTCCCTACTCCTGGGGGAAGGATATTGCAAAATCTCCATTCCCACCCCACTCTGGGGCCAGCCAGAGGTGGTATTT
>JANHFM010008988.1:229026-242083 GCA_032468115.1 Grayia smithii
GTTGCATGTTGGCCACTGCCTTGTTGGATGTTTCCGCCGCTTTGGCCTCTTCTACGACTTCTTTGAAAGACATTTTGTGTCGGCTGAGGAATTTCTTCTGGAGCGATAGGTCCCTCATCCCGAGCACGACTCTGTCTCTCATCTTGCTCTCAGGGGCTTCAAAATCACAAGTTGTGGCAATTTCCCTGAGAGCTGCCACGAAATCCTTGATTGATTCTCTCTCTTTTGGTATCAATGATAGAAATCGTACCTGCTTGCTATGGGAGTTACTGTGGAGTCATAGTACTCCTGGAGGGTCTCTTGCAGCTTGTCCCAAGTTACGGTCTCAATGTCCAGCGGCGACAGAAGTGTAATCGCCATTTTCAGTACCTTGGAGCCGCAGTGGTGAGGAATAATGCCCACTTCCTATTGTCTGTGATATCTTCATAGCTGTTTCCCTCTAGAAATTGGCGAAATCGGATCATAAACACCTTCCAATCCTCCGAGTCTGGGTTGAAAGGGGTGATCGCTGCGTGGTTGGAAGCCATTTCGTTCGAGGTTGAGGTTGAGGATTGGTCTTCAAGATGGCGATTGTTGCCACGAGGTTGAATCGCTGTGGTTTAGTTTACCTTCGTCACCAGTGTTAGGTGCAGGTAGAAGAAAGGCGTGACAGCAAGGTCCATTCAGAACTTTATTTAAAAGCTGTTTCAAGTGAAAGAACAGCACTGGTGGCTGGGGCTCTGCTTATATAGAGCTCCGGTAGCCAGGCTGCCCAATGACAGCGGTGTAAACTTCCCGCCACTTGATTAGCCAATCAGCGGTGGGTATGCAAAAGTACGGTTCCATATAAGGACTTAACAAGAACAGTGACAGAGACGGTGTGAGGGGCTTGGAGGCTAAAATCCTATGAAGATCGGAATTGGATGTGTTAGGTTAAAGAGGAGAAGGTGAAGGTGAGACCTGATAGCAGTTTTCAAACACTTGAAGGGAAGAAGGTGTGAAGTAGGATGAAAAACAACAGATGGAAACTTAACAGAGCAGGAATGGGCAAATGTGGCCCCTTTACAACGTGTGGACTTCAACTCCCAGAACCAGCAATGAATTCTGGGAGTTGAAACCCATTGGTCATAAAGGAGCCATAATTGCCTATCTCATTATAGTGGAAATTCCAGGAGGGAATTTCCTAACCATAAGAGCTATTAAGCAGTAGACCAGCCTTCCTACTGGCAGGGGTGGTTTTAGGTTGAGGCAGAATCAGCACTGGGCTAGGGTGCGAAAGCTGAGGGAGTCCCAATGCTGTAATCTGAATCATTCAAAAATGCAAATCTTTGCATTGGCAGGAGGTGGTGTCATCAGTTAAGGTGGCCTGGGAGTGCCATATACCCTTGAGCTGCCCCTGCCTCCTCATGAAGGCTCCGTTCTTGGAGATTTTTAAAGCAAGATTGGTTTGGGAAGGTCTTTCATTGCTGTCCTAGGCACAGTGATGGGATATTTCTGGTTTAACAAATGGTGATCACGTGCTTCGATTTGAGCTGTGTCCGTGTGCGCAGTCCAATGAAAAAATCATCTTCTGCATTAGTGCTAGGGAATTAAAACAGCTGAGGCACGGCAATCCGCTCTGCTGCATTAATTAGCCATGAAGATAAAAGTAAAGTGCAGGGGGGGGGGCCGGCGGGCCCAGCTGATCATCGGAGCGAACAGGTTCGCTCCCCGCTGATTGTTGGAGCTACCAGTTCACCTGAACTGGTCTGAACCGCTAGAATCCCACCCTTGCCTAGACAGGATGAAGAGGTGAAAATGAGGTGAAGACAGAATGAAGACTTTCAATATTCTGTTATTATAGTCAATATCAATAAAAGTAATTTTTGCTTATACATGGGCATGTGAATGTGTGTGTGTGTGTATGCCTCTCTCTCTCTCTCTCTCTCTCTCTCTCTCTCCCTCTCCCTCCCTCTCTCTCTCTCTCTCTCATTCATTTATTCATTTGCATAGCATTCTGCTTGTATTGGGGTCTGGACATAATAAACAGAATTGATTGATTGAATTGATTGTTTGACACACATTGGTAGCAGCCCCTTTCTTATGAAACAGTTTGCTCCTGATATGGGTTACCCCTTGCTGCTTCTGCCGGACAGAAGCATTTAATTCTGTTGAGCTTCTGGAGGGATGATAGAGTTGGGTTGTCTTTTTATAAACTATAAGAAATGGTTTTGTTATTTCCTGGCTAGTCGTCTTTTATTTGTGCTATAAAATAAGCCACCTGAAATCTTCGGTAATATAGTAACATATAAACACTTATATAATGTATTTTCTAGAGTCGTAGCAAGAATAGGAATAGATCATTTGCAATTTCAATCTTTTAAAATGTGAGGAAGCTAATGCTGTACTGAAATGATGCATTTATTTGTGAGTTCTGCTTTTTTTCCTAGGGGCTCTGGGGGGAACACATAATGTCCGTTTCTCTCCTTTTTGCCCACAATGGCAACCTGATGAAGTAGGTTGGGTTGAACAAGAGTCATTAGTCCAAAATCACACAATGAGCTTTGCTGGCAAAGGATGGATTGAAATCCACATCTCCCTGATCCTTCTTTACATCTTAATCACTACATCTCCCTGGCTATAAATAAATATTATCCAATTTATGGGACATGACATTGTTTGAAAAATGCCAAGGCAAGAGACAAAATGTCATGTATCGCACTATGAAATTAATTGTATTTTTTAAAAAAAATAAAATATTTTTAATAGTGTTTTTGATTTGTCAGCTGGTTTGCTGTCTGCCCCAGCAATTGGCACTGGAGCCAAATTCCTCTGACTTTTTTGTCTTTGATGCAAAGCTAGCAGGGCGAATGTTACTACTGATTTCAACATTTTATAAGTATGGTTAGCTAAAAAGATCTTTATATCGTGAGTAAAAGATAATAATGCTTTTCCTATCAGCAGGGGCTCCACTTTTGCTATCTGAAAAGCTGGTAAGAAGGATAATAAAAAAGCACAAAGGAGAAATTAAATCACTTCTTGTTCCCAGAACTACATGGCAAATTAAAGATGAATTTTGACTGTGGTGACATTGCTTTCCATAGAAAATCTCATTTTGTACTACAATTGGGGAGTTTATAAGATTGCACGAAGAGAAAATGAACCGAAAAGACAACTAATACTTCGTTATTGTAATTTATTTCATTCATCCCTCATCTTTCCATTAAACAAGGAGATCAAAGCTACAGGCAGCTGCAGCTGTGTCAACAAAACAAATTAAAATCAAAACAGCAACTCAAATGTCATGAAAAGCTACAGATAAAAATATTAAAATACTAAAAATTAAATATAAAACCCCATGCATATCAATCAACTCAACTCTAGGATGAAATAAGATCTCTTCTAAATCAGAGATGGGTAACTTTGGCCCCTTTATGACTTGTGGACTTCAACTCCCAGAATTCCTGAGCCAGAAAAATAGTTTGACCCACTATTGAAAGAGGAAAGGCACCCCAGAATTGTTTTGAATGGTCATTGAACCTGAATTCTTGAAAACACTGTGCAAATATCACACAGAGGAAGACGGCATCACCTGCTTTCGGCACCCTAGCAAAAGTTCAAGGGTCTTGAACTTCAACAGCTTTCACTGATAACTTCTTTGCAACATAGAAAAGCCCATTCACTCTGGTTGTAACTTTCCTTATCCTCTGAGGCTTGGCAAAATCATTCTTTTGAAAATGATTCAAAACTTTCCTATTTGTACAATTATTTATATTTGGCAATGCATTAAAAAAACCCAAATGTTCTCAATATAAAAATTATCTTTTAAGATATATTGCTGTGTTGCAGACAAGTGTGCTGCACATGTTTTTTTTTAAAAGAAATACGTAGTCTTCTAGGCATTCAAAGAGGCTCGGCCAATATAATTTTAATACAATCTCAATTGCAACCACGCAAACAGATCAGGACATAATAAAAGATTTACACTATAAACCTGTCCTATATATATACTGTAGTTTGAGTCCCAGTTATGTTAGTTGCATTTAGTTATCATTGAAATCGATCAGATTCGAGGATTGACAGGTTTGCACCATGGGCATGTTCATTCAGTATTCAGTCAGAGTGATTGCAGACATGATTCTGCCTTCTGTTGGGTGGCAAAATGCAAAGGACAGCATTATGTTTCGTGCAGCTCTGAAAAATTAGGCTGGCTTATGGATTTCAGTAATGTTGTGTAGGCTGCTTTTCATGGGATTTGGTTGGCTACACATCACTTGTCCTTGGTAGACTTTGGGGAGTGGGTAACCATGAGACAGGAATGTATGAGTCTTCTCTTGCACCGAAGACAATCTGTGTGGTTCTTTGCTTCGCTGCTGCTCTGTGCCTGAGGTTTTTCCTCCATGGGCAAAACTTTCACATGGTGTAATCAGATCTGCACATATGCGTGTGGCACTCTGTTCCAGCCTTTGCAAAGGTGCCCATCAGAGTCAGAGGGCAGGCTAGGAAGAAAAAGGAAGAGAAAGCAGGTGTGTCAGTTGGCAGCTTCTCTGATAAACGACAACTCAACCCAGGTGGGGAGAAATCTGGGGAAAACATTTTCAAAGTATTACAAGAAACTCCACCTTAGTGGCTCACTATGATGGGGAGTGGGAAGTTTTCGGTAGAGATACCAAGGTTCTGTATTTATCCCAGATGGGCTTTAAGGCTTCCTTAGGGAAGTTTGCACAGTTCTATCTGGATCATCTTGCCCTGTTGCATATGGGGTGATTAGAAAAACTGGTTTGACATTTCATTTGGTGCATGAAAGACACCCCCCTCCCCTCCAGTGTACATTAAATACCCCTTGGCAGATGGAAGCAATATTGTTAACTATCAAATAGTATCTCAGTGAGTTCCTTTCCTCCAAAGGCAAGAAGGGCACCAATACCGCACAGTGCCTAGTGTGAAGCACTGAAACCTCCCTGGCATATCATTGCCTATTTCTAAACCAGGTTCATGGGTGTAAATATTCTCTTGCTTCCCTCTGAGAGCACTGTACCTGTCTGTGAAACTCAGTGGAAGTTTATTGGAGGCGTCATGTGTGGGGGAGCCTGACAGCTCTGGGAAATGTAATTCTGTGTATGCGGTTTGCTAGATAAGCATGTGCAGGACCATGCGTGTGAGCTCCTGCTGCCTTTAAAAGACACTTCCCAGGAAACCCCGTCATCAGGAAATGCCTCGTCCATTTCCCTTTGCCTCATGTACTCCATAACAGCTGAACTTCACATTGCGAAAGCTTTCATTTAACGTAATAAGGATGAGCCACAACAGGTCTGGGAGGTCGTGTGATCTTCTCCAGGAAAGCCATGTGGAGGAAAAATGGAAGAAACGATGTTGCTGCATTTAATTAACCATGGCCAGAGCCCATCCCAAACCCAAGGCAGTATCTGAAATCATCAATGCTGGAAGACTAAGGGATGAAAATAAACTCTCTGTTATTTCAGTGTTTGAAAACGGTCCCCACCCACTCCCACTCCCGCTTCCTGGTCACTGAGGACAAAAAGGGAGAAAAGAAATGATATTGACACAGCAAGCTGTGAAAGAAAAGGGAGGACAGAAGCTTGTGCCCTAGATGTCTGAAAATTTTAAGAAGACTCCAATCAAAGATGGATAGGTGGGAAGCTGTAGCAAATGCTAACAATGACTTGTTGAGATAAGCCAGCTTCCAATTACATGGTTGCAACAAGCCAACCAGAAAGGAGACGAAAGATTAGTGCAAGGAGAGACACCCTGAGGCACTCCAGATGTGCAAAATGCTCCTATCGTGGATCACACTGGCAGAGGTTCCTGGGAATTGTAGTTCAGTGTCTACTGTTTGTTATAAGCAAACTCTCCCTTCAGGCACAATTATGATAAGGCGACCAGACTAACTAACGGATGTGACTTTCCCTTTGCATAGATGTTTACTCATGCATTGTGGGCATGATAATACAGCCATTTCCTCAAGAGATGTCACCAGGTTATCCCTTGGATTGTGTACTTTTGATGATTATCTCCTCCCTTCGTTTGGAAGAGACTGCCAAGAGGAAGCAGCCATGCCACGTAAAGGGCAAAGGAGCTATTAATCGGGATCAAATGGCAGCAGGGTGGGTGGGGGTGGGATAAAAAAAACCCCTCTCCCCCCCCCCGCCGGGCTGGAGTGTCAACGAAAGAGAGCAAAGCCTCCGGCGCTGTGTGGTTGCCTTGTCAAAAGGTCGATGTGGTCAGTCTCTGAGTTGGTTTTGTTGTTTGCATTTGGCTCAGACACTGCCACAGCAAAAGACTGCGATGAGTCTCAGTCCTGGCGTCATTTGCCCCCACCCTGGCTTTGACCCCCATTTGGGGGAAAAGGACTCATTATGAAAATATCAACCCCTAGAAAAAGAAACAGACCCTGGGAAGGGGGAAAAAAGGATTCACGAGGTTTTAAACAGGAGGAGGAGATCCATGTGAAGGGGGTATGTTGTTCGTTCTCCCCCCCCCCTCCGCTTCCCACGTCTGGAGGCTTCCCGTCTCTCAAAATCTGCTGCAGGCACTTCCAGATCAAGGGGATGTTTTCGAAATTCATTGTTCCTTTTTTTTTTTTCCAGGCGATATAATTTACTACGGGAACTTGGAAGGCATTTTATCGGCAGGGTAGGAGCCAGCCCTGGGAGTCCGCATTCTGCTTGAAAGACCAGGTTTCAGATTCAAAACACATCGTAACTTTCCTTTCTTGTTAATAGGAGTCCTGAAATGGCTTCTGACAAAAAAATTGTGACCCCTTTAAATAATAAGAACAACAACATCTGGAGCACCACTTGAACACCATCCGCATTGACAAATTCACCATGTCAATCGCAAAAGGCAGCTTTGTTCAGAACAGCTTACATTCTGCAAAGATAATGATACATAACTTCATCAAACATCCACATCTGCCTATCCCAGATCCTTGGGAAGAACTTGATAGGTGGATAAAAATGCCAAATCTAATCTGAACATCTGGCTGACTGTGCTATGAACCATAACATTAATAACATTTTCCTCCTTTCTTCATAAAAATGAATCCCAAACTGGAAGGGCATAAACAGAAGCCAAAAATCAACCAGTAATCAGCAAATGAAAAAAAGAAATTACAATCACAAATTGAGCACCACTGAATGCCTGAAAGAAGAGCAAAATTCTTACTAGCTCCTAAAATTTCTCCTTATTTCTAGAGATTCAATCTAGAAATAAGGATAAATTTTCTGACCATGAGAATTATCAACCATTGGAACAGAAGTTGCCTCCAGAAGTTGTGGGTGCTTCATTATGGGAAGCTTTTAAGAAGAGACTGGAGAGCCATCTGTCAGAAATGGTGTAGGGTCTCCTGCTTGAGCAGGGAATTAGATTAGATGACCTACAAAGTCCCTTCCAATTCTGTTATTCTATTCTATTAAACTTAAGTGCCAGGCAGAGGTGCCCAGAAGTGATTTCTCTTGCCTGGGCACCTTCCCAATGAATGGATTTCAACTCCCAGGACCAGAGGTGGGTTTCAGCAGGTTCTGACCAGTTCTGGAGAACCAGTAGTAGAAATTTTGAGTATGTTGGAGAACCAGTAAATACCACCTCTGACTGGGCCCGCCCCATCTATTCTCTGCCTCCCGAGTTCCAGCTGTTAGGGAAGAAATGGGGATTTTACAGTATCCTTCCCCTAGAGTGGGGTGGGAAAGCAGATTTTACAGTATCCTTCCCCTGCCATGCCCACCAAGCCATGCCACATCTACCAAGCCACACCCACAGAACCAGTAGTAAAAAATTTGAAACCCACCACTGCCCAGGACCCTTAGGCTATCATGGTTAATGCTGAATATATTCACCCACCTGGAAGACACTAGCATAGCTGGTTGAGGAATTCTGGGAGTTGAAGTACACATGTCTTAAAGTTGCCATGTTTGGAGATCTCTGCTCTAATCCATTTGGGCAAAGTCTTGATATGTTTGTATCACTGGTAGGTTTCAAAATTTTTGATTACCGGTTTTGTGTGTGTGGCTTGGTGGGCATGGCATGGCATGGCTTGGTGGATGTGGCTTGGTGAGCATGGCAGGGGAAGGATATTGTAAAATCTCAATTCCCTCCCCAATCCAGGGAAAGGTTATTGCAAAATCCCCATTTCCTCCTGATCAGCTGGGACTCAGGAGGCAGAGAATAGATGGGGGTGGGCCCAGTCAGAGGTGGTATTTATTTACCAGTTCTCCAAACTGCTCAAAATTTCCACTACTGGTCCTCCAGAAGTGGTCAGAACCTGCTAAAACCCACTTCCGGTTTGTATAAATCTGGGAGAAAGCTTATTCAAATTTTGGGATTATGTGGTGGGCTTCTTATGACCTGGTGGCAATGGTGAAATCTGAACCTGTTTGCCACTGGTTCGTGGGCCGTGCATGCACGGTACACGCCAAGTGCGTGGTGCGTGTACATGCAAAATGCACGCTGCACACACGCATGCACAATATACACCAAACATGTGAAAAAAGGAGGCTTGGGAAGATAAGTATAACAACGAGGGGGGGAACAGCTGTGCTGCACGATTAAGACTCACTAGATTTCCTGCTTTCTAGCAATTTTAAATTGCGCAGCACAGCTGATTGTCAGAAATACCAGTTCAGAACCAGTAGGGTTTTTTTACTACCAGTTCACCCGAACCAGTAGTTTTTATCACTACCGGTTCATCTGAACCGGTGCGAACCAATAGGATTTCACCGCTGCCTGGTGGCCATGGGAGACTTGCCATGTCAACATCTGATTTCTGTGGTGGACATGGCCAATCATACAATTTCAACAGGTAATCCTTGACCTATGACCACAATGGGAACCAGAACATCCATCACTAAGCAATGTGGCCACTAAATGAGTCATCATGCGACCACATCAATTTTATCACCTTTTTTTACTGTGGTCGTTAAGTGAATAATACTGTCCTTAAGTGAATCCAGCTTCACCCCTTATTGACTTTGCTTGTTGGAAGTTAGCTAAGAAGTTTGCAAATGATGATCACATGAACCATAGTAAATAAATGCCAGTTACCAAGTACCCAAACTGTAATCATGTAAACAAGCAAAGTGCTGTGATTGTCATAAGTGCAAGGACTTGTCGGAAGTCACTTTTTTCAGTGCTGTCATCACTTTGAACGGTTGCTAAACAAATGGACTCGAATCAAAGACTGCCTATAAAGCTAGTGTGGGATGGGAGGTTTAACACAGATATATTCATTTAACATACACAACTTCACATAAAATATGCTACAGTGCACTGTTGCTTTAATGCAAGATGATAAATTTGCATCCACAAATGTATCATTTTGCAGGCCTTTAAATGGCAGGTTGGGACAAATGACTGGTAGGACCAGAACTGAAATCACATTTGATTCATTGGAATTTAATTAGGATGGTTAAATAAAGCTGATAAGATTGTCTCCATATATTTACAGTAATTATAAAGTGTCATTCCCAGAAATTCTACTTTAACTGACTCTGAAGACTACATAATAGAATAATAGTTGGAAAAAACCTTGGAGATCTTCTAGTCCAACCCCCAGCACAAGCAGGAGACCCTAATGACTGTCCAATTTCTTCTTAAAAACCTTCAGTGATGGAGCACCCACAGCTTCTGAAAGCAAGTTGTTCCACTGGTTAATTGTTCTCACTAACAAGAAATTTCTCTTGAGTTCTAGGTTGCTTCTCTTCTTGATTAGTTTCCATTCATTGCCTCTTGTCCTGCCCTCAGGTGCTTTGGAGAATAGGTTGACACCCCCACCCCTTTGTGGCAGCCCTTCAAATACTGGAACACTGCTATTATGTCACCACCCAGTCCTTCCTTTCACTAGACTAGAAATACCTAATTTCTGCAACCGTTCTTCATATGTTTTAGCCTCCAGACCCCTAATAATCGTTGTTGCTCTTTTCTGCAGTCTTTCCAAAGTCTCACATCTTTTTTTACATTGTGGGCATCAGAATTGGATGCAGTATTCCAAGTGTCGTCTTACCAAGTCCTTATAAAATGCTACTAACACTTCAAGTGATCTTGATTCTATCCAAGGGTGAAATTCAGCAGGTTCTGACAGGTTTTGGAGAACCGGTAGCGGAAATTTTGAGTAGTTCGGAGAACTAGCAAATACCACCTGTGGCTGGCTCCAGAGTGGGTTGGGAATGGAGATTTTGCAATACCCTTCCTCTAGAGTGGGGAGGGAATAGGAATTTTGTAGTATCCTTCCCCTGCCAAGCCCACCAAGCCATGCCCACAGAACCAGTAGTAAAAAAAAAATTGAATTTCACCACTGATTCTATCCCTCTTAATGCAGCTTAGGATCACATTGGCTTTTTTGGCAGCTGCAGCACACTGCTATCTCATATGTAAGTGACGGTCTACTAAGGCTCCACATCCCTCTCATAGTTACTGCTCTTGAGCCAGGTTCCACCTATTCTACCTATTCTATTCTACCTGGATATATCCTTGAAGCTTACTTGGTCTCCAATACATTCGTGGTTTCCCACTGCTTTCTTCCAGAAGGTTTGTTGGCCTTCCCAGTCTAGCCTATAATCACGAGTTCTCCATGTCTCATCCATGCACCGAATATTTACTGTTGCTCCTTGGTTTCTAAGCAGGGGCAAGTTGTTGAAGTCCTGTCACCTCCTGAGGCATTCAGTAACAGACATTGTCTATCTCATTAAGAAGCAGAAATTTTTGGGAATATCTGGAGAAGCTTTTGGGGTGCAGTTAAAGCTTCCTTGAGTTGTATATGGCCTGTACTGTTAGGTCCCCCCTGCCAGATTGAAAGACCATCAAAGGTCACCATAAATGGAGTGTGTGAAAACAGTCCACTGATATGAGGAAAACACCTTCCAGCTCCAAATCTGTTTGTGGATAGAAAAACAACTAGAGTCTGGAGACAGGATGAAGGCTTGGAAGCAGTGGTGAAATCAAATTTTGTTTAACTACCGGTTCTGTGGGCATGGCTTGGTGGGCATGGTGTGGCTTGGTGGGCATGGCTTGGTGGACATGGCAGGGGAAGGATACTGCAAAATCTCCATTCCCACCCCACTTCTGGGGGAAGGATATTGCAAAATCTCCATTCCTACTCCACTCTGGGGCCAGCCAGAAGTGGTATTTGTCAGTTCTCCAAACTGCTCAAAATTTCTGCTACCAGTTCTCCAGAACCTGTCAGAACCTGCTGGATTTCACCCCTGCTTGGAAGGAGTAAGCAGATTGGCTCAACTTCTCCTTTAAGCACAAAAATATATTCACTTGATGATAATCACCGAATCCCAAACCCTGATGAACACTTTATTGCTTCTATACTTTGCTGCTTTCAGTTAAGCTCACACTTTATCTACAGCTTGTGTGTGAAGAGACATGTTAGTTGAATGGCATTTTCTGGGCTTCAAGAAAGCGCTTTTTAAGATGCACCCCAGGAGACGAGAAGAAAAAAGACAAAAAGGCAATATCCTTTGCAGAAGTGCCATTTGGAGGGAAAACATCTGGATCCAACACATGAGCAATGACTGAGCATTTGTTTCATGACATAAGAATTGTGTGGGATAGTTCTGGAAAAACACACATTAGTGTGCGATAGTGTACGCATGCTTCTTTCCACGCTTGTCTTATGTGTAAGCATGTGTGTATGCGCGTGGTTGTTATTTGTGTACTTTTCTGAGCATTTATAGCATACTTCCTGTGTAGTATTTGTTGTTTGGATGGAGGTGTCAGTCTCTGGGAGTGGGTGGTTGTGTAGAAATATCTCTAGGAGCACATGTTTGGAGTGGGGTGTCCCCGTGTATTTGTGTGTTTACGTGGTTATTTTCCTGGAGATCCTTTCCCTCCTCTGTTGGGAATCCTCTTCTTCTCACAGGCTTAATGACACAAGATGCCCGGATTACCACGTGTGCTGCTGACGGCAGATGTTTGCTCCTATCTAAACATCCCTTAGATTCCTCCTGCCACGTCAGAACTTCTAGGAGTAGAGGGAAAGGGGGAGCTAACATGTCCAACCACAGAGTTATGATTCCCTGGGACTGGGCAAGATAACTCAACCACAAGCAGCAGTAGCCAACATCCATGAGGGCCTAGTCTAGGTGATCACTGTTTAACTAGACAGACAGATCAATTGCAGGGAATCAACAAAGAAGAAATGAATATCTCAAAAGATCAGGTGGAAGGGGAGCCCAGTTCTGACTTGTATTAGGCATTCCAAAATGTATTTAATAAGCACTGAAAGCTTTACCCAGTGACATTGGAGCATGTTAACAGACTGGTTATATCAAGCTGTGCCAAAATACCTACAGTAAAAGGACCTTTTCTAAATCACAGGACACCCTCCTATAATTGGAAAGCAGATGCAGAAATGGACATTCCACTTTCTAATTTGGACTTGGCAGTCCCAAAGCTTTTCCAAATATATCCAAATCAGGTTCTATTGTCAGCCATGATCTATCATTATTCAAATTGCAGCTTGTCTTCATATAGTTGTCAGGGATTAAGCCTAGTCAAGAAACTTCCTAAGAAGGTTGTGATAAGGGATTTCTTCCTCCCTGTTTATTGTCCAAGCAAACCTGTGAGCTAGATTTGGCTGAGAGGTATCCAGTTATATCTCTCACAATAAAGAGAGTATCTTAATGGGGTTTTGAAAGCAGGCTTATCTGGATGGAAACTAATCAAGAAGAGAAGCAACCTAGAACTAAGAAGAAATTTCCTGACAGTTAGAACAATTAATTAATGGAACAATTAATTGCCTCCAGAAATTGTAAATGCTCTAACACTGGAAGTTTTTT
This sequence comes from Grayia smithii, assembly GCA_032468115.1. NCBI lineage: Eukaryota > Metazoa > Chordata > Lepidosauria > Squamata > Grayiidae > Grayia > Grayia smithii. Next base: position 241,785 of record JANHFM010008988.1, read on the forward strand.
AGAAGAGATTGGACAACTATTTGTCTGAAATGGGTTGGACTAGAATACCTAAAGGTCCCTTCCAACTTTGTTATTCTGTTATTCTGCTTATACACAGTTACTCTAGGACAGGGGTCAGCAAAGTGAGGCTCTAGAGCTGCATGCAGCTCTTTGGGCCTTCTCCTGCGGCTCCCTGTCCGATGATCCCACCACTGGGTGGCCCCTCCCCTCCCCCTCACTTGCGTGTGCACACACACACACACACACACACACGAGAGGTAGAGAGAGAGGGGTAGAGAGATGAGAGACAGAGAGATGAG
>JANHFM010008988.1:310966-323891 GCA_032468115.1 Grayia smithii
CACCCACCCCCATCTCCTTTTCCTGCCCCACCTCCTGTGTGTGAATGACCAGCAGGACGGGAAATCCGTGCGCAGTCATTCTGGATTTAAGTCACAGCATATACAGGAACATCATAGCAGAGACCAAAGGAAGGAGACGATGGAGCTTGGCCCATGGGATGCCTGAAAGTGAGTGATGTGCAGAGGACACAAGTTCTGGGACGTCATCTGTAGCTGGTAATCATATTAGTCTTTGACTTGGTGTGCATTTGTGTGTCTGGGAGCAAAAATAGACTTTATACTGTAGTTTCAAAACCAGGTTTGGACAGTAAACAGGTGGAAATAGGGGACACTGGTGTGGTTAAGGCTGAATCCTGATTTGTTCCACCACATCTCAAAGGGAACATAATAAGGTCTGGCATTGGTATTTCTTCATCTCTAGTTTTGTCTCTTTCTACCCTTGCTTTCTTCTCACCAAATCCAGAAGTTTGGAGGTTGGCTTTCTCCTTGCACTAAACAATTATTTGATCCTACATTAGAGAATCAATTCCCCCTGCATCATTCTTTACTTTCTTTCAAAAATATGTTTTCCATCAAGTCAATATTTGGGGAAAGCTGATAAAGTGGGAATTGATTGGGAGAAAAAAATAGCTGAAAGGGAACAGCAGACCTATTCTGAGTAGCAAATTGGTCTAGAACACCTTCAAAGTATGTTCCAACTGTGTTATCCTGTTAAACAGTTAATATACTGCACCCTGCATTATTTGTTTTCTTTTTTTAATCCAAAGGGTGGGAAAATAGGAAGGCATGCATGATTGGAATATGTCTTGATTTTTGGTCTCGGACTTTGAGGAAGTTTGATGCCTGCAGAGCAAGACTTCTGAGTTTTGTGCTTAAAGTAGTAGATCTTTATGAAAAAAGGAAAAGGCACCAAACACCAGTTGATTAAATAAGGTAGAGTCATGTTTTAGAGCTTCATTTTATGGCTCCGATTAAAGCATTGGATAGGGTGGGGCCTGAATGGCTTCATCTCAGAGGGTTTCCCCATCGTTTTAGTTTCCCAAGAACTAAGCAGCTCATGTGAGGTGAGGCCCAGCTATTCTGACCCCAAAGCTGGTTATCTCATCTTTTCCTGTTGACGTAACTGTTCAATTCAAGGGCTATGACTCATAGCTACAGTGGAAGTTCTGGATTTGTTCTCACTGCCTCTTTGATCTAGATCTAAAATTTGCAGCTCATGAAAAATTAGGTAATTGGAGACTGGAAGGTTTAGTCAAGGAGAAGATCTAGAATAGCTGTTGACAAGCTACTTGACAAGATTTATTGGGCTATAAATGCCCAAAGGTATATGGGCAGGTCACATGGCCAACAACAAGCTTCCTGGTAATTCTGGGCACCCTCCAACATATCTGAAATGCCCCAAGCTAGAGAAGGGCAAACTATATGAAACAGGAGAATAAGAACAAACCAAACTGAAACAAGGAATGGAGAACAAAGTCTTTCCAGCTCCATTTCAGGACTGCATTTTGTGCAAATAGGTACATATGCACATAGAATAGAATAGAAAATGGATTAAAACAGGTCAGATGATGTAGTTCAAAGTTTCATATCTATAAGTTAGCAAAGTATAGGGACCAGTTTGCTCATATGTCCAATGTTAGGGCCAATGCTTTCTAGGTGCTAAGTATTGATGAGCAATGCTAACACATCTCTGTCTGCAGCCTCACTCTCTTCTTTTGCTTCTTTACCTAAAACAGACCTAGAATTAGATTAAAATAAAAGAATGCCATCCAACAGCTCCTTAAAGAAGTGCTCTTTGTAGAGTAAGAGATATGGCTATTCTCTCAGGGAGCCAGTCAAGCAAGACTGGAGGTGATAAGTAAGAGAAAGACAGAAGCAGAGAGACTTAACCATAGGGCTACCAGAATTAACTGCAAAAATGCAGGCAATCGTTAAGTGGCAGCAAAAAGTCAAGAGTTTTTTGTAACTCGTTGCTGTCAAATAGTGATTATCTGGAGTTTTGCAGCCCAGATGAGGTACCTTAATACTCTAATGGACTCATCAACCTTGCTACTCAAATTGGAATCCATCTGAGAAGAAGGGGATTGTCACATAGTCAGATTAGCTTTAACTCTGTGAAATTCAAGATTTTGTAAAACTGATTTTGTAAAGTATCTTTTTCATTTTTTCAGTCATTGTGGTACACAGATAATATCCACACCCCTGCCATTCATCTTCTCTTGTTCATAGCCTTTCTATATTAAAGCATAAAAAAGCCCATACTGTTTTAAGAAAGAAATTAAAACTGTTAATATTGTGCTGTATGTGACCAATGTGCTTAATATCCAACAGCTCTGCCCTGTGTCAAGTCACATTCAGAAAGCCAAGGTTTAAATATAAAGGAAATAAAAAATTATAACTGCAAGAGGTGAGAACAGCTGGAGAAGCTGTGTCCAAATGCTGCAGAAGCCACTCTGTTTAGGTCAAAGAACATCAACCAGGGAAGGGCCACAGTCACCAATAATCTGTCTTACAGATTGTATTTTTCTGCTGTTTCTCTCTTCTCTCTTCACCCTTCCTCTTCCCCTCCTTGTGTCTTGCAGTAATTCCAAGTGTTTGTGATCATGTTCTCGGATGAGCGAAAAGACGGGAGCCCCCGCTTTGGGAAACTTCACTTTCCTGTGGGGCTGTGGATCAATTCACCAAAGAAGCATTTTGCAAAGTTGGGACGTAGGTGGCCAAGTGTGGGGTCTGTCAAGTAGGTATTCAAAGAGAACTATTGCTGAGCTTCCCTCTTAAGCTGTCTGATTATTAGTAAACACGAGTAACACTGAAACGTGGGAATGGGCTGTTTCTTAGAAGAAGAATGGGGCAGAAGTGCTATTGACTGTTCATCAGCCAGTCAGCACCTCAAAATCCCACTCACCTATCAGATGCAAAATATGTGGGATAGTGCTAGGAGCCAGGGCAATACACCATTATGCTGGCAAAATGTTTTATTGCCAGAGCAGAGACTGGTTCCAACTGAGGTGTGCCTGTGAAATCAGCTGCAGTCAAATTCAAGATTTACTACACTAGAAGAGATGCTGTCAGGTCACCTGAACTGACCTCAAATTCACAGCAGGGTATATGAATTTCAGTGCTTGTCTTCTTAAGATATTGCATCAGTTCAGGCAAAAATTGTACAGATGGTCCTCAACATATGGCCACAATTGGGACCAGAACTTCATTGTTAAGTGAGTGATCATTAAGTGAGTTGTGCCCGATTTTACAACCTTTGCTGCTGTCATTAAGTAAATCACAGTCACTAAATGAATTTAACTTTATCCATTGGCTTTGCTTGTAAAGCCATCTGGGAAGGTCACAAAGGTGATGATCATGTGACCCAGAATACTGCAATTGTCATAAATACATGCCAGTTGCCAAGCACCTAAACTTTGATCACATGATCATGGGGACGCTGCAACAGTCATAATTTTTAAATGCCATAATTTTGAGTGATCACTAAACGAATAGTTACAAGTTGAGAACTATCTCTATAACAGGCTAGGATTAGTTCTGAGAAACCAGTTCTTGGGATTTATAGAACAAGAAATAAAAACCCTTGCCCAATAACTTGTTTATATACACCATTAAACCCATTTTATCACATCTCTTTGTATAATTACAGTATGTTCCCCAGCATCAAATGTCAACTGTGAGTTTCATGCTTTCAGTGTGTCAAATAATATTCTATATCTTATTGGTCTTCACCTCATTCTCATCTACATTTCCTCCTTCATTCAGTTCACAAGAATTAGAGAATCATTATGGATACTGAGTCACTGATTTTGAACAGAATCATCACATGCAACAAATGCACGTTCAAAACAGTTAATTTATCCAGGAAGTCATACAACATTGAGCAGACAAAGCAAATCCCAAGAATCAAAGCAAGACCCTTATTTAGGGAGCTAGGATGACAGCTGAACAGATGGGTAGAAATTCTATTTCCCTGTGATTTGGCACAGTAGTACAAGGCAAATAAAAAACTTATTATTGTGAGGAACCTCCCCATCTCTACATCTCCTTTCAGTTGTATACCACCATTACCCCTGTCCAGGCTTGCCTATTTGGGGAATCTTGCTTGTAATTAGAACTTAGCCCAAAAATTTCTCATAATTTTTCCAAGGTGGAGGAAATAGTTGAACCAAATTATTGGTAAACAGCTATACCAATTGGGCTGTTCCAGCTGTTTGTTGATGCCATATTTTTCCTGCTTACCAGTCAACAGAACTGTCATCACTCAGATTTGGCATTATGGAGAAATTTCCCAGAGATAGTGTTTCTCATTCTGGGAGTTGAAGTTTGTACATCTTAACAGTTGCCGAAGTTGAGAAATGCTGCTCTAAATGGTAACAACCTGAAACAATTGGTACAAAAACAGCCCTTTCTGTCCTGATCCTTGAATCCAAAAGATTTAAAAATGTAAAAAATGGTAAAACCATGTGTTGAGATGATTACCTCAAGTGGGAGGCATCCTTTAGCTCAGTTCTCTGTATTAGCCTATTTGGACGAGTGGCAATATATATTTTTTCCTTTTAGCCTTATAAAAATGCTCATCCCAGAGTTTTTGATAGAGAGATGGGTGGCATATAAATTTGGTAAATAAAACCAAATAAATCCCCATGAGCTTCTGCTTCTCTTCATAGACCAATAACCTCGGAATTTATCAATTGATCTTTCCCCTTTGAATCTCAATCCAGCTGAATTGGTTGGGATGTACCCCTTCCAATCCTGTCTGTCTCCCCTCAGGTCAACGTCCTCAGACACTGCCAGTCGTGGCAGTGAACCTGTGGAGATGCGCCCAGCCAAGAATAAGGCTGCGCGGCACAAGAGGCTTTCAACGCTCTTCCAGCGAAGTGGGGTGGGAGGGCCCGCAGGTGGGGGTGGAGGCCGTTGGGCCAGTGAGAAGAAACTAGCTGATCTCATTGACCCCCTGCCTGAAGAACGAGTCAAGCCCCCATCTCAGGGAGAAGTGCCAGGAGTCCTGAAAATTTACGGAGGGGATATCTCCATGGGTGCCAACTATAAGAGCGTGCTGGCAACTGCACGCTCCACAGCCCGCCAGTTGGTGCGGGAGGCCCTGGAGCGCTACGGGGTGACACAACCCAATGCTGAAGATGCCTACGTGTTGTGTGATGTTGTGGGAAGCGTTCATGGCATGGATAGCTCCTGGCAGGCCCAGTATCTCCGGGCAGTTGGCGATGGTGAACGGCCACTGGTGCTGCAAGATGTGTGGAAGCCCAAAACTGGCTGTACTCGACGCTTTGAGATTCGCCGCCGATGTGATGTGGAAAGGATGGTCGAGGGGGAGGATGAAGATGGAGGCGGTAAGTTGTCTTCTTCAATGCCAGTCAGGTTTTTCTACTCCACAGATTCATGAGCACTACCCATTTTTCAGATATTTGCTTTTGTTTTTTGAAGGAATTCACATTTCTGTACTTTATGTGCAATTTATTTATATGCTTGATTTATATCCCACCTTCCACCCCAGTAGCAACCAAAATTTAAAACCGAAACAGAATATATAAAGCCAGAGACGTAAATTAAAATTAACCCTACATTTTTATAGCTAATTAAAGAAAAAGCCTTTCTCTGCCCAGCTCATGATTAATTTGTGGGCATGGGATGTAGTGCGACAGACTTGAATTTAGAAGGTTTTCACAAAAGATTTGATATTTGCTTGGAAATCCAGCCCTATTAACAGCCAAGACTGCTGAAAACAGAACTTCAATTAATGTATTTCAGAGTTCCAGATGTTGGAGGGGATGATAGCAAGGGTGGGTTCTACTTACCTTTACTACCAGTTCTGATGATGCACATGCTTTGTGCGTGATCGGTGCATGTGCTTTGCATGTGTGCGCGCCAAATGCACGCTCTGCGCATGCGCAGTAACTTTTTTGGGGGGGAAACCTCAAAAAAAGCATTCTGCGCATGCACGAAGCGCGTAGAGTGCAGAGAACCATAAGTATGGCCCAGCTCCCGATCGCAGAGAACCGGTTCAGTGACGTCACAGCGTCACCGCTACCGGATCGCGCAAACCGGCCCGAACCAGGAGCAACCCACTACTGAATGATAGGATGTATCTGTCCAATTGTGCTCTGTTGAAGGTCTTCTCAGGACCTCTAGCTGGCTATTATTAGCTGTTTAGTCTGTTTCAAAGTTGCTGTTCTTGTAATGAGGAAAACAGTTTCCCAGAACTGATACTTACAACCTTATAGGATGTAATGTTTTTCAGTGGCCCTTAGCTTCATTCATGCTATCTCCATTCTTCTAAAACACTGGCACAACTGCTCTGAATTCAATGTACAGATAGTCTTCAACTTATAACCACAGCTGAACCCAAAATTTCTGTTGTTAAGCAAGACAGTTGCTAAGTGAGATGTGTCCTATTTTACAACCTTTTTTGCCACAATTGTTAAGCAAATCACTAATGTTGTTAAGTGAATCATGTGGTCATTAAGCAAATCTGACTTCCCCTATTGATTTTGCCGATTGGAAGTTCGCTGGGAAGGTCTTAAACGGTGATCATATGACCCCAGGACACTGCAACTATCATAAATGCTTAAGCGGCCCAGACTCATTGGATATGAGATAGGTGGCAAATAAATCTTCTAAATAAATAAATAAATACATGCCAGTTGCCAAACAGGTTTTGACAGGATGCTGCAACAGTCGTAAATGTGAACACTGGTCATGTCACTTTTTTTCAGTGCCATTGTAACTAAATGAATGGTTTTAAGTCAAAGTCTACTGTGACTACTTAACCACAGCATTATAGCTCTCTGTCCAAAATACAGAGTTCAAGGCTAATGTGTTCTCTCTTCCCCCTCATTCCTCACAGGCAAACAGCAAAGCTTCCTTCCATTGCTTCATTTACAATATCTACACCGGTGTTTTTTAACCTTGGCAATTTTAAGATGGGTGCACTAACTCCCAGAATTCCTCAATCAGTATGCTACCTGGGGAATTTTGGGAGTTGAAGCACATACATCTTAAAGTTGCCAAGGTAGAGAAACACTGATCTAAACAAAAAAATAGTGGGAGGATAACAGTATGGAAACTGGAAAACAGATTCTCCTATTCAGTATGCAATTTATAACTACAACTGGGATCAGAATATCCATTTTACGACCTTTTGTGCCATGACTGTTAAGTAAATCACTGCAGTTAAGTGAATCATGTGGTCATGAAGCAAATCCAGCTTTCTAATTGACTTTGTTTTTCGGGAGCTGGCTGGGAAGGTTGCAAATGATGATCACGTCACCCCAGGATACTGCAACCATCATAAATACACGCCGGTTCCCAAGTGCCCATATTTTGATGTGACCATGGGGATGCTGTGACGGTTTTAAGTGTGAGAACCAGTTGTAAGTTACTTTTTTCAATGCAGCTATAACTGACAGTCACTAAACAAATGGTTGTTACAGTAAGTTGAGGGCTACCTGCATACTGGTGCAAAGGGAATAGGTGCCTAATGCAGTGACATGTTCCTTTTATTCATTTCCTTGCTTGGCTTTAGCCATACCAACATTTCTATGTACCCCCAAAAATAATAATACAAAGTAATGAAGTCTGTAGAAAAGCAGCTTTTCTGAATTTTGCATGATTAACTTTTATTGTCATAAGTGATTGGGGAGGTTTTAGCACGAAACTCCTGCACCTTTCTCCTGGTTTTAATCCTTTCTCCCTCTTGTTTCTCGTAGGTATTAACTCTCAGTCACGGCGGCAACAATCCCGACGGTCTCGGGCTGCCTCGGGGGGCCACGTGGGCCCAAAAGAGAGAGCAGACAACCTCTCGCTCCGGCGCAGCATCAGCGAGATGAATCTCAGCACTAAGCGCCGCAAGGACCGCAAAGGAGTGCTCAGCATGGCAGTTGGTGAACCAGTGGAAGGGGGTGCAGTGGAGGAATCGCGGCTTAAAGCAGCCGAAGAGGCTGAGGGCAACCCAGCTCCTTCAGCCTCTGAAGAGGAGGTCACAGATGTGGCCAGCCTTGAGCAGCTTACTCAATGCCTCATACAGCCCCCAACCGAACACCCCTATTTCCTGCAGTTACTGGGCTACAACGAAAAGCAGGTAAATGTCTATGGAGATGTTCAGTCATCCAGGTCATGGTTGTCCCAAAGGTGCTTTTTCAAGAGATAACTGGACTTTCTGTTTTTCTTTGAAGACGTTTCGCTTCTCATCCAAGAAGCCTCATCAGCCCTGACTGAAAAATTCAGCCCCACCATCCAGCCAGAGCTGAAGAAGCTTTTTGGATGAGAAATGAAAAGTCTTCAAAAAAACCCCAGAAAGTCCAGTTGCCTCTCGAAAAAGCACTTGGGAAAAGAAGGTAAATTCACCTTCGGCTGATGGACTCATTCAGCTTTTCATAGCATTCCCAAGAGAGGAAAGTCTAGGACAGTTCATCAAATGGATGACCTCTTGAAATGCTGAACTTCAGCTCTTATCCTTTTCAAACATGCTGATTGGGATTATGAGATTTTAAATCTAATTCATCCAGAGAACGCCAGCTAGGGACAAGAAGGATTAGTAATTCCTGCCTAGTCACTGCACCTGACATCACACCTCCTGCACCTGTTAACACATACATTTACACATAACAGCATTAAAGGGACTGAGAAGCACCTGGTTTAATGCCATGGAAAAGGAAAATTCATACGCACAGACACACTCACAAACACTTGAGCGCAATATTTTGGCCAAGCTTCCATCTGGTCTAGTCATCCCTGCCTTTGAAACTGGAAAGTTCAGAATTTAATCATTCGAAGCGGCCATGTATAGATATTGCATAACCCAGGTTTAGAGAGCAAGATCGTTTAAGTGGAATGGAGAACAAACCATAGCTGAAGTCTTGGGGGAAATCTTCCCCATCCTCTTGCACATAAACACATACACACATCTTCTTAACAAGCAGATTGAGGAAATCAGCCTTAGAGAACTGACTTTAATACCATGAAAATGTAGTCAATTATTTAAATTACTTTTTACAAAACTTTTTATCTTCCTAAAGAGAGAAATCCTGTGGGATTTCCTCCCTCAGCAGTATAAGAATCTTGGGATTCAAAAAACACAGTAAGACAACATGCTGAACCACAAACCACTACTCAGCACATAACTGCTTAGCCTAGGGGCCATGCAAACTCAACCAATAGTGTATAGTTTCTAGTGCTCAACTTAAGTGCTCCAAATTTTGGGCATTTGCACATTCAAAGCACCTTATTGTCAGCCAAAAAAATTTGAGCCTTATTTTGGTCACAGGCTGGCAAACCCAAGTAAAAACTACACAGATTTCAGAAGGATATTTCATGTTAGTAGGGAGGAAAATGTAATCTTGAAAACTGTACATTTCCACTTGGGCCTGCAGGGAATTAATTAAATGGAACCATTTCCTTTTCACATCTAAATCGGGTGGCCTCTTCTCACCTAAACTGCACCATTCCCAGTTTCTCACACTGCTCTGCTCCATTCCTCCCTTTCTGCAGGAGTTTGTGATCCACGTGATGACACGTCGCCGCCACATCTTTGGACGGCCCGAGCGTCGCCCAGCTCCAGACCTATCGAGTTTTGTGGACACCTTTCTGAATGCCCCCGACATCTTGCCACGGCACTGCTGTGTGGTATCCTCAGTGCCCCTGGCTGATCCCAGCCAGCCCCGGAATTCAGCCATGGTGCGGCCTTTCCGGGGAGCATCTATCACCCACAATGGTGCCCCGCTCCATCGTCAGGTGGAGTTGGCTCCTGGAGACTTGCTCGGCATGGGGCAGTACTTCCTTTTCATGTACAAAGATCCAAGAGCTGCCACTGCTCCTCCGGCTTGGCTGCCCAAAGCCTGGGTGTCTCCAGGGCTGGTGGGGGCCTTGGCTTGCCAAGCGTGTGGTCGGTCCCTGCAGGAGCGGCAGGAGGCATTCCGGGCTTATCTCAAGAGCCGAGAACCTCAGCTCCGCTACCGCCCCCAAGAGCAGGAGGCCCTTTTGGCTGAAATTGTGCGGCTGCAGGAAACATCCACATGCAGGCTGGGTCCCGCATTCCTCTTTGGGCTCTGCCTGGAGCACGCTGCTCGGGAGCTGGAGCCAAGCCATCTGCCCAGGTTGATAGCCAGGATCGCTCAGTTGGTGAAGGAAGCTGTTTGGGTAAAGGATTTTCTATTTCTTTGCTTGAGCCCTGTGAAGTCCTTGATTAAGAAAGATATCCTTTATTTCGGAAATCTGTCCTTTAGATTTATTTAATTACAGCTGGTTCTCCACTTATGACCAGTTGCTTAGTGACTGTTGGAAGTTATGACCAAATAGAAAAATAGCACTTGGATTCAAAGTTATGAGAGTTGGGTCACCTCTGCAGTCACAGGATCTTTGAGCACCTGGGAACACAGCTGTATTTTCAACCATTTGCAGAGTCCCATGAACATGTAGCCACATTTTACAATGGTTTTGGCAAAAATTGACATTTTCAGTTCTTGCACTCACACTTACCTATTGGTTTGCTTAACAACTGCAGTATTTGCTTAATGACTGAAGGCTTGCTTAATGACTGTGGTGATTCACTTAAAAACCATGGCAAAAAGGTTTAAAACCATCATTATGGTCATAACTTGAGGACTATCTTTCAGAGCAAACCCCTTTCTTTACTAGCACTGATGACGTTACCTAATTTGGTAATGAAACATCTGCAAGAAAAGAGCCAAGCTCCGAGAGCATCAAGGACCCCTCATTTCAACCCTGCGCTGCAAATATTCTGTCTCAGAAGTACAACCCGACTTTTTTTCCTCCATTCTGAATCTCATTAATTCAAATCCACATAATCTGTGTCATGTTATATCCATTGTTATATGGCTATGACATTCTGTCATGGAATGGAAAACAGCATGACTGGTTTCCTTAAAAAAAGGAAATACAAGAAAGGAGTACTGTAAGATAACTGGTTTCTAAGGAATAATTGCAAGATGCTACTTCTGGCTCCAAATAAAAAGTAAACATTATGTCCTTCCTCTCTTGCTTTCTAAACTTTCTAAAAATAATCAGAAGAGAAACAAAATCACATGAATGTAAAATAAAATCTTTATGTCCATAGCTTAGCAGAATTACACAGGTGCAGAACTTATAGGGAAAAACCTGAATCAGAACCCTTTAAATAAAGTAAATGTAATAAATCCCCCATTGATCCTCCAGTAATTGTAGAAGCCTTTCTGGCTATCGGGTATGGAACAGGGTTGAGACCAAGAATGTAGCCCTCCCTAAATAATTTCATTCTCGTTTTATTCTTCTTCCTAGGGCAAGATCAAAGAAATCAGAGATCGACAACCAGAAAAGTAAGTAAATTAATGATCTCTAGAAGACTATGTTTTCCAAGGCAAGTCATAATATTAGGCTTAGTCAGTACCGTAGCTTGTTTTGAGCTACAGAAGAGTGATTTGTGAGATACAACAGAGAAGTCTCTAGTCATTTCCTTTTATCGGGGAGTGGAGCTTTGCGTTCCAGGCAGCTTAAACTTGTTCGTACCCCTTGAGAGCAGTGAAAAATGCTGCTCTTATCATTCCTCGAGAGAAAGGTTCATCTGCTAGTCCAGTCAAGGTCTATTTGTGGAATATTAGAAAGATCTTACTCTTAGTCTGAGATGGCCCAAATGGCTTAGGCACAGCTCCAAGCTATTGAGAAATGTTCTCATTTCAAAATAATGACCTTAAACACCTCCACAAGTTTGTGCCTGAAGATATTTCTATGGCCCAAGAGCATAATAACCACTTTCAGTTCACTAATGTTAGCCTACCCTCCAGATTTATTGAGATAATATCTACCAGAATTCCTAGCCTTGGGAAGGATACAGGATGACAGAAGGTCATTTAGCAGATGTGTTGATCTTCTGGAGTCAACATTCCTCAACTGTGGTAACGGTAACTTTAAGATGTGTGACTGGCTGGAGAATTCTGGGAGTTGAAGTCCACACATCTTAAATTTACCAAGCTTGAGGAACACTGATCTAAACATTTTTCTAGCTCTGTTGAAGTGGTCAAGTTCAGTTTGCTTGCTCAGCCTTCTGGGATACTGTGATGCAGTTTATCCTTCTCCTTCTTCAGACATGATATTTATTTATTTATTTATTTATTTATTTATTTATTTATTTATTTATTTAAATTTATATGCCGCTCTTCTCCCGGAGGACTCAGGCAGCTCACAAAACTTAAAAATATACATCGACAGTTTTAAAATCACAATTAAAACCGAATTAAAGTATTTAAAAAGCAGTTAAAACCCTTGGTCAGCTCAGCCAATTTGATGAAACAGCCACGTCTTCAGGTCGCGGCAGAAGGAACGGAGGTCAGGGGCTTTGCAGAGCTCAGTGGGCAACCCATTCCAGTGGGTTGGTGCACCCACAGAGAATGCTCTCCCCCTGGGGGCTGCCAGCTGACATTGTCTGGCCGACGGCACCCTGAGGACGCCCGCTCTGTGAGACCACATGGGATGGTGGGAGGAAGGCAGAAGGTGGTCCTGCAAGTACCCCAGGCCTAAGCCATGTACGGCTTTATAGGTAAGTACCAGCACCTTGAAGCAGATCTGGAGGACCACCAGTAACCAGTGCAGCACGCGCAGGAGAGATGTCACATGGGAGTAACAGGGAGCTCCCGTAACAACACGCGCGGCTGCATTCTGGACCAGCTGGAGCCTCCGGGTGCACCTCAAGGGCAGCCCCATGTAGTGGGCATTGCAATAGTCTAACAGAGAAGTAACCAGGGCATGACTGACTGTGCAGAGGGCATCCCGGTTTAGGAAAGGGTGCAACTAGCAAACCAGGCGTACTTGTGAGAAGGCCCCCCTGGTCATGGCCATCAAATGGTCTTCTAAAGACAGCCATGAATCCAGAAGGACACCCAAGTTGCGAGCCCTTTCTGAGGGAGCAAGTACCTCC
>JANHFM010008990.1:14806-33709 GCA_032468115.1 Grayia smithii
CCCCTGGAGGGGGGTAAGAATGAAGATTTTGCAGTATCCTTCCCCTGCCACACCCATCAAGCCACGCCCACAGAACCGGTAGTAACAAAATTTAGATTTCACCCCTGTTCTGGGCCCAGCCAGAGGTGGTATTTGCCGGTTCTCTGAACTACTCAAAATTTCCGCTACCAGTTCTCCGGAACCTGTCAGAACCTGCTGGATTTCACCCCTGGTTATTTTGAATCCCCAATTCTTATCCCCAGGAGGAAAACCTAGGATGCTTTTGAAAGATGGGACATTTCACTTTTATATTGCAGGTAGTTTTCACTTATCTTTAACAACTGGGATATCATATTGCCATGAGCAGCAATTTTATTGTCAGCTTCTTTATTAACTCTTGTGATCACAAATGGTGGTCACAAGACTACAGAATGTTGCAGTGGTTATAAATGCGATAACTGCACAAGAGCCGGTCATTTAGATATAAAGGCATAAAGTTACTTTTCATAAAGTCACTCTTTCAGTGCCATTGTAACTTCCAATGATTGCTAAATGGGGCAGTTGTTAAGCGAGGACTATCTGTTTGATACAAACCATGTTACCCAATCCTGCTAACAAATGACACAGCAATTACTGTGGAAAATGAAAGTATTGATTTCACTGGTATTATCAGCATGTGTCCTATGTGACTTAGTTTGTCCCACTGCACGGAGAATGGAAGAATTTAAAATTGTATCAGGACATAGGCACAAACTGCAGACAGAACTGAGTCAGGATTCAAATATTGGAAATATGGTCAAAAGGGAAGCAGTACCCAAGTTTTGTGCTGCTGTGAATCAAATAAAAAGGTCATATTCAGAAGAAGTATCAGAGCCAAATATCAACTTTGTTGATAGGGATGTAGTATCCCCTGAAACTGGGAAAGCACCTCTCATAATTTTTCCCAAGTTAAAACATAGATACCTAGCTGACTTGGCGGATCACAAACAGGTCAGATCTGATTAGAATTTGGATGTGAGACTACCAGGAGATTTCAGGATTATAGGCAATTTTGGAAGTTTAAAATACATCCCAGAAACCAGTGTTAAGCCACTTATATGTTGTTGTCGTGGAAATGTCCAAATCCAGCCACCACTATCCGCAGTAACCAAGTTTTGTGCTGCTGCGATGATAACAAGGCAAAACTGATTAAAGAAGTACAGATTTATTTTTATCTTGTTTAATTATTTTTAAACAATTTTAGAGGACACATATATTTATATTATGTGTTATTAAATGTTATTAATTATGTGTATATTAAATTTATTACTGTTACATAAATAAATGTTATTATTGTATAATAGGGTATTCTGAGTATATGATATTTGATTTATTCTATAGTTGTCAATATTTAATTTTATTCACATCTCTCTGTTGATCTTGTATTTGTTATCTTTTATTCTTTTTTTATTACTTTATGTTGCTGGTCATTGACCAAATAAATACCCTGTTTCCACAAAACTAAGACCAACAGAAAATAAGCCCTAGCATGATTTTTCAGGATGCTCGTAATATAAGCCCTGCCCCAAAAACAAGCCCCAGTTAAGATCGTCAACCAGATGGAGGCGTTTAGTACTGTATTTCCCCCAAAATAAGACCTAACCAAAAAAATAAGCCATAATGTGTCTTTTGGAGCAAAAATTAATATAAGACCCAGTCTTATTTGGGGGGAAACATGGTAAATAAATCAAAATGTCCATGCAATCATTAGGAAGAGGCTTTACCTTTACACATGCATAAATGTTTATAAGACATACAGTACAATAATGGCAAATATCTTTAGTTTAGGTGTAGGATCAGGGTTCATTCTCCGAGCTTGTGGGTTGTTTTCTGAATGCTTCATTACCAGGCTAGGTAACATCTTCAGCGGAGTTTAGGGGATATCAGTGCCAGTGTTCTTCTGTTTATCCTTACACAGACAACCAGAGACAGCATTGACCCTCAACTAACCCATGCAACCCCCCAAATGCCAGCAGTACACCTCCCAATGACCCTGACCTGATGTAATTTCCTTATCACAAGACCCATCACAAGAATCACTGATGGCTCACAGCTGATTCATCACAAGACCCTCACTTGACACACCCATACCTGAGGCCCTTATAAAAAGAAGACCATTGATCTCCGCTGAAGATGTTAACTTGCCTGGTAACAAAACATTCAGAAACGAGCTCGGAGAATGAACCTTCAATATACTGTATATTTTCACATAATACTGTGCCACAAGCCTCACTCCAGATAACACTTTGCTGGTATCTAGGGTGTGTGTGTGTGTGTGTGTGTGTGTGTGTGTGTGTGATTGCACCAGACTGAATGAACTGGCCTTTAAAATAATTTTCCAGTTTACTCAATACAACCAGCAAAATCAAATGCACATTAAATACTTGAATCCAACTGCTAAAATTAATAGCTGCAATCACCTCTTACTATAAATAGACAGTCATTTCTATTTAGCCTTCCGAAGCAATAATTGCACAATCAACTGAATCTATCAGATTCTGTACTGGATGACTTCCTGTCAATTTCCTCAATTAAGCGCCTGGCAGGAAACCTTATGGCTGGCTTGAGCAATTTTGCCTCCTTCTCTGCTTCCATCCCCTTTATGGCAGATCTTTGGCATTTGACAAGATGCTGAAACATGTGCTTGGTGCAATTGTGATGTGTTGCAGAACTGTCTGTTGACATAATTCCATCCCACCCCAAAAAAGCATCTGTTTAATACACTGATGGTAATTTATCAAGAAAGGTTGAGCTACGTCCAATGTATATTAGTACTTGTGTTTGTGTTGTGTTTTGTGTGTTTTAATGGTGTGTATATAATAAAAAAACTTTAAAAGAAAGAAAGAAAGATCTATTCCAGGGATGTCCAAACTTGGCAATTTTAACACCTATGGACTTCAATTTCCAGAATTCCTGAGCCAGCCATTTTGGCTGGGGAATTCAGGGAGTTGAAGTCCAGAAATCTTAAAGTTGCCAAGTTTGGAGATTCCTGGTCTATTCTAACTCCCCACAAGTTTTTATGTGTAAGATGTGCTGGGAGCTCCTTGGACCAACCAAGGTTCAACTGTGTCCTTAGACATGTATCTAACAAAAGAAATGTGCAGTATATTTTGAAATATGGCTTGGGGAAAGGATATAATGAAGCATGCTTTTTCCCATGAGATGAAACATTGCCTTAGTTTAGATATTTGTGAGGAATTGAATATGATTGTACATTTGTTTCTTCTTTCACATTTTAAAACTATAATTCTCTAATGAGCTAAAATAAAACAAGAATGGATAAAGCAATGCAAGTGAAACCAAAATACAGGCAGTCAGCAATAAATATGAAGTCTGAAGGTGGAAAATAAAATTTCTAAGATGAAAAAAATAAAAAAATATTTATGTGGGCCTTAATAAGCTTGTATTAGATAGCAATTCTCAAAGTGTAGCTTGGGAACCTCTGGTGGTCTCCGGAATATTTTAGGATTCTATGGAGTCAAATATTTTGAAATTTCTCAGTTTTAATTTCTAATAAATATTGATAGCTATGACCCACATAAACCAAAGCTCTTTTAATATTGTAAATATTTTTGAGAGAAAAATATTTGAGAAGCACTGCACAAGAAAAAGACTCTACAGCTTTTAACTTATGACTTTTGTTAAAGCCATTCAGAAAGGGAGTTTCATTATAACTTTTCTGTCTGGATAAGTAAATATGGTAGGAGGTATTTCATAAAATGCTTTAAATGCTTTCCAGCAGTTTGCTAGAATTAATTAATTTATTCATGGATCGATTGGTTGTTCTTAGAGCTCACTTTAATGCTTTTCCAGGGCATTTCCTGAGGGCAAATAGGTTGTACTATGTGAATCAGACAAGAGTGTGTAGGTTTTATTCCAATTATTGAATAAGGTCAATGCAGCCTTTCTTAATTTTTTTTTCAAGCCACCCAAGCAATACTGTATTATTATATTCAGTATTTAGTAACAAAGACTCTTGTGTTACAGTTTTAGTTGCAAAATTTCATTTTGTACCTACAAGGAAATAGCAAGTTTTTATAGGACTAATTTGAATTAGTTACGTGAATTTTAGAGTCAGAATTTTAGAAATGTGGTATATTAATTTTATTATCTTCATCACCATATTCAAATCAAATCAAAATCTTTATTTCAGTTATTGACCAGCATAACATGACACAATCAACCCAACAATTTGATTAGAATATAACAGCCAACATCAGGAACACTGAGCTTGAATAAAAGTTCAGTGAAGATAACAAACAAGACCAAATCTTTACTTCCACTAAAACTATAACTCTTAGGACTAAAATAATAATTGTTATTAGTAGTAATATTATAGCCCTATAATTCTCATTAAATCTAAACTTCTGGCTATAATCTGGTGGTTAGACCTAAGACACATAAATAGAGAAGAAAGTCATACAGATACAATTCCCATAATTATGAAGCCGGAGGAATAATTAACTCTCATCTAATTTTATTAGCAGCATAAAGTAACTTGGCAAGGTCTAAAGAGGTAGTCTCTGATCTGATAAGAGTGGGGTGTAAAATAAATTAGTATGATTTGAATATTTAATCAAATAAGGGAAAATGAAATAGACTTTAATGTCTTTAAATAAAAACCAGCAATAAAACAATACACAGATGGTACTGTTCTATTTACACATAGAGAGTATCACATGGACATAATTGAAGGATTTGTGGATATCCTCATACTCATTTATGCTTTCTATTAATTTTATTTTTTGTGTTGTGCTTTTAAAATAATACTAGAAGTATCTCTTTCTCTAATGTTATAGGGGATATTCAAGAAAATATTTAGACCCAGTTTGCCTAGTGGTTAAAGCACCAAATTAGAAAGTGGCAGTCTGAGTTAGTCCTGCTTTAGCCAGCTGGGTAATTTTGGGCCAGTGACTCTCTCTCAGCCCAACTCATTTCACAGGGTAGTTGTGGGGAAAATAAGGGGAGAAAAGTGTAATGGATATGTTTGTTCCCTTGAGTTATTTGTAAAAATAATAAAGGTCAGACAAATAATAGAATAAAATAAAATATCCCAGTACCAAGACAATGATGGCTTTAAAGACTGCAAATCAGTAGTTTGAATGATGTGGTGGCCTGTAGAGATAAGAAAATATTAGCATACTATACCTTTATTCCTCCTTCCCAATTAATAGTTT
The DNA here is from genome assembly GCA_032468115.1 of Grayia smithii. Lineage (NCBI taxonomy): Eukaryota > Metazoa > Chordata > Lepidosauria > Squamata > Grayiidae > Grayia > Grayia smithii. The sequence goes on from JANHFM010008990.1 coordinate 20,002, forward strand.
TGCTACCTATCTGCTGATCAAGAAAAATTCCCAGAAGTATTTTCAATTGCAACCAAACATATTAAACTTTGGAGTCATCCAGCTAGGAGACAACTTGTAAATAATTGTAACAGATTTATCTCAATCAAAAACTAGCAATGGATCTATAATGTTTAGCTGGTAAAGTATGTTGCAAACATCAAAGTCTCTCTGGAAACCTTTGATCCACGATGACCTTCTTTGGAGTCATGGATTTAAGTTAAAAGAAGAGAACTTTAGATTGTTAGCAATTGTTCAAATGAATAGTAATTTCCCCTTCACTGAAGTTGTAGAAGAAGCTGGACAACCATCTGTCACGGATACTTTAATTGAGATTCCTATACTGTGCAAACACTGGGATTCAATGTCTTAAGGGCACTTCTCTGATTCCAAAAGTTTCCAACACTTGTATCTAAACATCAGTTTGCAATTCATTTTACTTTTAAACTTTAATTGGAATCATTTTTGCCATTTAAATCATTCGGTCTTAAGTTATAAATAACTAGCTTATACCTAACTTATTTAATGGGTCTATTGTAAATACATAAAATTTGAATCAAACTATTGAATAGAACTGAATGACAAAAGCATTTAGATAATTATGTGCAGCCCTAATGTCATTTTGTTCAAGGTTTGACACAGAGATTTGGATTAAGTGTTCTTTATGAAATAACCCTGCCTTTGCTATAGTCATTTTCTAGCTTGTTTGGATATTAACCTTGGTATTGACGCTTCTGTTGAAAACAGTGTGAAACATTTCTATTTAATTACTTGTCAGTTGGAACAAAATGTTCTTGATCATATTTTTTGCTATTTAGATTAGATCATACCTTTTGAACATTATCTTGAATCAGTTGGCGATATGTATTAAAGTTTATAATGTAATTCTGCAGTCACAAAGCTATTCTATTATCTGAAGACAGAAAATACAAAAGAAAAGCAACTCACAAGTAGTTCAGTTCATGATTACAGAATTCATAACTAACCATATATATTACATTTCACAGCAGTCAACATTTAGAAATTAGAAGCTATAGTTGAGCAAGGTCTGGACTTTCCCACTCCTGCTTTCCTGATGTTTCAATAGCCAGCTGAAGATGGTTCAGATCTGTATTAGAGAAATGGCCGTGGGACATGGTATAAAACATCAAATGACAGCCACAATGGAAGCTCCAATTCATTTTTTTTAGTGTGTCACATATGCAAACGCATTAAAAGCTAGAACTTCAGTTACACTATTAAGGCTGCCCTCTTGCTGCAAAATCTATAGGCTAGAATAGAATTTCTTATCCAGATATATCTTGTGAAAACTTTACCAGTGACAATGCTTTTGAACCAGGAGTTATTACCAGGAACCCAAGGAACTTCACACTTTATGTAAGGGGTTAAATCAAATATGTGACCAGGACTAGCTATTATATCTTGCTAGTGCCAGCACCATTCAGAGAATGAGGCCAATGTGTCTTTTCCAAACTTTGGAGATCTTATTTTGGATCAACCTTCCTTTTGAAGTTAAATAAGTGGTAAGAGAACAAATGTCCCTTATAGTTACCGATCTTTGAAATTAACTTCCAGTAAGATGTCTAAAACTAAATCAAATGTCCTTCTTTGTCAGTCTTTTTATTTGACTGAGCTTTCCATGCATGTCAACTAGCAAAGTATTCTTTTTAAAAAAAGAAAACTGAACATTTTTATTGCTACTTTTATTGTTGTATTTTACTCCTCTCCTTGTTTTATTTTCATTGTTATTTATAGTTTTGTCCTTTCTTTTATTTATTGTTATTCTCTAAACTGCTCTGAAAGGTTGTTAGCTCAAGTACAGCTTATACCATTTCAGTAAATAAAATAAACCAAACCTAGCACTGTCTGCAAAAATTTATATTGTGATTCCACATCTTTATTACAAAATTACCCTATGGCAATCAGATTGTAACTTCTCTCTTTCTATTTCAGTCCATCTTCCTTTACGTTTTGTGCTGCTTTTCTGACTCAAAATTAGCTTCTTATGTTTACTAAAAAGTGGCCTAAGTTATGTATAAAGAAGGGTTGGTTGTCTAGTTTCATGTAATATTGAAGCATTGGTTTTATAGATTTTGGCCTAGTCTACTTTGTGATGTGGCTACTAGTTTAGTTTTACTCACTAAACCAGGGCTGCCAAGCTTGTGGCCTACGGGCTGGATGCCAGGGCCACGCCCAGTTTAGCAAAGGGGAAAAAAGTCCTGATACGTCATGTGATAATATGAGTTTGACACCCCTGCACTAAACCCTGACTAAACAAACCCTGTGGCTTAGTGTAATGTGTGAACCCTTTCTCTATATGCAGGATTAGACAAAAAGTAAAGGCTTCTAAATTCTTCCTGTGACTGCTACTTTAGATCTTCCTCTATAAATTTCTTTTACCAAGCTATTTCTAGAATTCAAGGTCAGAAGAATATCCTTCAGCTGAAAATGGAGGCATTTATTTTTTATTTATTTTTAAGATTTATAAGCTGCGACTCTGGGCAGCAGTACTGCTGCTCTTCATTTTTATATAACAACAAGCTCAAACTCTTCCTTGATATAATTTAGTCACTCCTGTAATTTGAACCAGACTTTTACCAGAAAGATAAACAACAAAAGGTCTGTATTATCATAGACTGACAGCTAACCATTATCCTTCAAGAGCTTCCATTGTTATTTCTGCTTTTTGAGAAAATAGTCTTATGAAAGAATAAGTATTGAAATCCATAGAGTTTACTTCAAAATTAATTAACACTTCTATGTGAAGAAATTATTTTATTCTGGGGTAAGACTGAGATAGGTATAAGAAGCTGAAATGCTATGAGTTCTCACTTAATACAAACCTGATAATAGGTATTAAATGTGTCAAGGATTTGGAAACCCAATTAAAACTGGCTGTTATATCCATCCATGTGTTCTTGGGAAGTCATTAACCAATTTTCAAGCTGGCTAGATATCTAAGCCAAATGACAGTTCTCAAATTCAGAAAGTCCTAATTCTGGCAAGATTTAACACCCGCCTCCCAATGATGTCCTTGAGGAGAAAATAAAGAGCCTCCCATTTAAGACTTTGTCCCTTGGATAAAGAAGTCCTGAAATACTCAGCCACAATTCTTTTATAATGCTCCTATTCAGTTAATAATGCTCAATGTCCTCAGGTTTATATGCCATCCTGGTGTATTTTATTTGCATTGCTTTTACATCTGATCAGTATGATCTTATTTCTCTTAAGTTTTTGTTTTACTATTTGTAAAATATAGCACACCTTGACCATACCAGTTTATAATGATTGAGTTTTACCATGGTTTTTATTTGCTGTGTCGCAGTTCATTTTCTTTCTGCTTCTGAGCTGAGATGTATTTGTCTTGTTTTCTTTAAAGTTAATACTGTCTGTTTATTCTTGAGCTTGTACCAATTTTCATAGACTTTAAGAAAAGAATAGGTTTAGAAGTTACTTCTAAGAAGAAGAGAACTTCAGAGATTCTCTTTGATTCTCACAGATGGAGCATAGTGGTATTACATTTACTCAATTACAACTGAACAATTATCTCTCCAGCTGTCCTAAGCCTGTCTGGCCACAGCATTTCAATTGAAATCCAAAAAGATTCTTGGAAAGAAGTCCTTGTAACTTTTCAGTAGTAATTCTACAGTCAGCACTAGACAGAACCCTGTGCTAACAAATATTCAAAGAAGAAGAATCTCTTCTTCTTTCCATGAAGAGATTCAAAGAATTCACCCATCCAATTTTTCTACCAAATTTGGTACATTGTTTGCAAAGATCCTGCAAAGCAGAGACATCTCCAGAGAAGGGAAAGCCAGAATGGCAGCACTGATCATTTTGTTGTGCCTGACAACTTGAATTCTTTGATAACCCACTCCCTACCCAAGGACATCTTTGCTGCAAAATCATTAAAATTATACCTGGCAATCAGATCTATATAAACCAGATTTTCATTGCTTTCTCTTCCTTGCTGTCTGACGTCTGAAAGGCACAAAGCAATACAACAATAGTGTTGTCTATTGACATTTAGAATGGGTTTGTGCAAGCTGTTTGAGGAAGTCCAGGTCAGAAAACAGACTGCTCAACTCTTTTTAGAACTATACTTTATTTACAGCTCTAGAAAGAGAAACTTGAAAGCCTGCCTAAGTTCTTCTTTCCTTCCTTTCCTTCCATCCTCCCTTTTATACTTTAATGCAGTGTTCTTCACCTGGCTGAGAAGTTCTGGGAGTTAAAGTCCAAACATATTAAACTTGGCAAGATTGACTAACTGTTCAAATGAATTAGAAAGGCATGATTGTTATCCTTTTTCTTACAGTTTCACTTTGTCCCAAGCTTAAAATAAGCTTTTCCTCATCTAGTCCCTTGTTTCTCCAATGTCATCTCCTTGGCTTTCTCAAATTTGAAATCAGTATCCCAACCACTGATTTTCCATAACAATACATACATTTGAACCATTAACAGTATTTATGCCAATCTATTCCTAACTGCATTATTATATGTATAGTACATGCACAGTCCTTAATGGTCTTCTTCTAGCATATGTGTAACCATTTGTCAAGACAATATGGAAATATTTTGACAATTCTGACAAGCTTCATTGCACTGATGAAGCTGCTTGGTTTGTCAGCCTTTGGGAAATGGCAATGCCCAAAGACAGCTGCAGCATTTCGACAAAGATATATTTAATGATTCTCCTGGGTGGAAGAAATGCAGATTTCTTCCTAGCACAAGAAGCTGTTAAGCAGTCCCAGCAGAAATAACTGGCTTACAACATGAGTGCATAACCCTTGGGGAACAACCATTCTGTTTCTATTTCTCCTCCATCACCATTGCTTTCTACACTGAATTAGTCAATGCTGATTGCCCTGATGATGTAGGAGAAAGGCAGTGCAAGAGAAGCCATAGAAATAGTTTTTTATATTGGAATTCAGCACTCAAAATAGTAACAATGCCAGTATCTGTAAATTGCAAGTTAGTCAATTCTGCAAGCCAAAATGGCGGAAAGAATTAAAGGAGATGCCAGAGAGGGAATTGTACATTTTAAAGCAACCTTTCCATTTAGCTTATTCATGATGATTTTTCAATAAAGCAAGTAATCAGTTATTGAAAATTGATTTACATTTACATTTACAGTTACAGTACCTGCATTATGGCAGCACTCTCTGAATGTGTATGTCCTTGTTCAAATTTCTGCAATGAAAAAAATGGATCTTTGCTCCTAAATGCTCTAAAATTCAGCATGCACTGGTATCAAATAGCCCCTCAGTTATAAGTATCTGGGCATGCAATAACTATAATTAATCACACAAATGTTTTTTGGTTACATAATTTTTCTGGATTGAGAGCATCTTCATTCATGGGGCTGGTGTATCTTGGAGGGTGTGTGTGCTTCTCTGTAATTAATATTACATATCGTAATATCATCAGTATTGATATTTATTGTCTAGCCAACTTTTGTGCAATAACTTTCATTTATATTAATTATGAAGGTCCAACCAAATACTATGTTCTGATATAATGCTCAAAGACTATAATAGAGTTTGCCTAACTGTGTTTTGAAATGATTCATAGTCAGTGGACTTTATTTCTCTGGTTATTAGATTTCTACTTTGCGTTTTGTTTTTTCAACAATCAGGGTGGCTAAGAAATGCAAAACATGGACCAAAACAACATTGATAAATCAAGATTTGGATTAAAATTAAATACTGAAACAATATTAACTGGGAAAATTCTGGCAGAAAGCATTTGCTTTAACATCTTCTTAAATATTGGGAGGCCAGAAGTACATCCCTAAAAGTGCATTCAGTAGTCTGAAAGCCACACAGGAGAAGATCCTGGTGGAAAATGGGAACCTCCTGGCATCAGGAGACCTTCAGATGGGTTTTTCTTCATATCTAAATAGTTGATGAAGTTCACAATGGGAGCAGTTCCATAGACTGTCAGACCAAAAGCCATTAAAGATTTGAAAGGCAATGTCAAAGCCAGGAGGCAATTGGAAACCAGTTTAAATCTTTAAGTACAAACACCATTTCTGCTCCTGCCATTGTTCAATTGGGTAGCCATTGCATTTTTCACCAACTGTAACTTCCAGGCTTTTTAAACAGGCTCCATGTATCACTCATAAGGCGAGTCAAAGGAGGTGGTAACTAAAGCTGGTAACTAAAGTCGGCTAGTGGTGCCCAGGGGGAGAGCTTTCTCTGTGGGAGCGCCGACCCTGTGGAATGATCTAGCCGTGGAACTTCGGACCACCCCAGACCTTCGCTCCTTCTGCCGCGACCTGAAGATGTGGCTTTTTTACTAAGCAGGCTATGACTGACCATTTTAAAATTACTTTTAATAAGCTTTTAAATTGTTAAATTTGTAACTTGTATTATTATTATTATTATTATTATTATTATTATTATTATTATTATTTTTAGTTCCATTTATACCCCGCCCTTCTCCGGAGACTCAGGGCGGCTTACAACCTTTTTTTGAGCACAACTTAATGTGCTCAGCAAATTATTGCCCCTTTTAATTCTTTTTTTTTTTTATTTTTTTTTTTATTAAAAAGATTTACAAATTTAAAAATTTCTCCCCCCTTCTTATTTTCCTCCCCATAAATGAAGGTGTGTCTTATACTCCAAAAAATACGGTACTACACAGATCGTATGTTTTGCTCAAGCAGGCAGCATCTTTAATTATCACAAATTTGCTTAGATACTTTATGTAGATCTATTTAGATCTATTTACCTTTCGGAACTTCAGCTGCCTCTGTTTGTGACCTCAATACTTGATAAACTACCAATTAAGAGTAGATTGGAATATTGATTTACATATACTGTATAATTTGGATAACCTTTCAATACTCCAACTAGCTTTCAAATTTGCCTCTACTATCATTGAAGATAGATATTATTTTTAGATAATACCTTTCTATATATAAAACATGAATTTGGGGGTTTGGGCCACGTTGCGAAAAACTTTCTATGTTTGTTTTGATAAAATGAAACATCTCTCCAACTCTTATAGTTATAAGATGGTTATAAGATATAAAGAAACCATCTATCCAGGGTCCAGTACTTCTCTGTTTCTCTTGAGTCTGGGTTACTCTAATTGGGTACGATTAAAAAAATAAAGAACCTGTGATATTGTCTCACTACTACCGCCAGCAAGATATCTGTTACAAAGTTCTTCCTGATGAGAGGCCATATCTATGCCATTAATTTGGATAGCATTTAAGCACTGGAAAAGTCTTTTTTTAATCACATAGATTGATTACATTTTGGAGGGGTTGGTTGGAAGCACCAAGGGACTCCTTGCACTGTTGAATCGAAGCAACATCCTGAATTTTCACATTGCTCGGGAGTGATCTCATGAGGTCCACAGTTGGTTCGTTTGTTGGGATCAACATTACATTGGCATTTCGCTGTCAAAAGACAAAATTCCTGGTTATCCCATAATAACAATGTATGGCAAATGATTTTTTTAGCTACCACTATGAAAGCCAGTATCACAAAAAGAATATTGGAGCCCTATTTTTATAAAGATGCAGAACTTTATAAATACAGGAAAATGTGTCTCCTCACTTAAACCTTTGACAAGTGAGCAAGTATGTTGCCTACTGGCCACAATTCCCATTTTTAAATGCTGCTGTGCTGTGAAAGATTAATATAGTAATTGGTTACTTCATGGTTAGTTTCTTTTAAAAGACACCTTGTGAATGGCACATTGCTCCAGTCTGTTAGCAGAATCAATCCAAACCAAGGGAACTTGTTACTGAGCTAATTCCTTGTTGCTGAAATAGTTCAATAGTTGGGTGCTATTTTGAATGTTTTGCCATTGACATACTTATCCAAAGATGTAAGTTTGAAGAACATCAGTGTTGCCTCTTCAGCTTCATCTTTTTGGATTCAATCGTGCTGGAAAGCTCTTAAACCAAAAGCAATATTATACCAAATCACATGGCTGTTAAGTTTTAATGCAGCCTTCCTAACCTACTGTCATCTCCATGTATTCAGTCTTCATGCTGTCCAAACAGCATGGTCTTTGAGACCAACCAATGAGACCAAACCTATGAGTCCAAATTAGAAGAGATGTTGAATCATAAGAAGTTCTCTGTGGAGGAAGCAGCAACTCAAAGGATCAAGTGCTGGAATCTCTCTGCATCATCCTTTTCACTGGATATGTTGAACGACAGGCTAGAGACTCATCAGTTGGGGATGCCTTAATATGAATTACTGGACTAAGAATAGCTGGACAGCCCTTGGTAACTTATGTTTAAAATTTTTATACTGTAAAGCATGCATGCATAATTTAATCCTTAACTCAGCGATCCCCAACCTTTCTGGGTCAACAGTCTGCAGCAGCAGAGGCAGTGGAGGGAGGGGAAGGGCATGGGTTCACATATGCAACCTAGCTCCTGTGCCTGCACAAATGAAGCTTTGCTCACTCGCCTGTCACTTGCTCAGCCTGGTTCCCAACAGACTGCAGACTGGTAGCAGTCTGCAACCCAGGGGCTGAGGATCCCTTTCTAACTGGTTAATGATTCTCTAATCTATAAGGCTTAGCAATAGCAGAAATAAAATTATCTAGATGATTCAAAATATCAGCAATGAGTTAAAACTATCTAAATATTATGTGAGTTAAATATCATATTTAATGTCTTCCACGTACAGAAACATTGCAGCAAAATGCTAGTTCTAAAGTATAGTACTTACGTGGAGCTGTTACTCCTTCAAGCAGTGTGTTGCAACCTAGAATTAAAATAACTAGACATAACCAGACCCTCTTCTGATTCTTCATAGCAGACAACTTTTAGATTTGGATCAGAGAATATTATGTGGCATAAATGGAGCTTATTTTATATCATTATGTTTGTGTACTTCAGATAACAATTTCCCTGTTAAGCTCCGCCTCAAGTAATTAGAAAATATAATTCAGATTTTTACTAGATATGTGGTAGAGGTATCCAGATAATATTTGCAAAGGGAAAATAATAAATGATGTCAGACAGATGTTTATATTAGTCAAGATTGGGCCATTAGCCAACTGTCAAATATTGAACTGTTTCAGAAGAAATAAATTTTAGAAAATTAAAAAGGCATGCCTTTTATTTTTTAAAAAAATCCCTCTGCTTCATCACCAATACACATTTGCTAAAAAGAGCTTTTACTCCATTTGTGTTTCAGTCCAGATGCTGCTTTACGAAACTTTCTACTCTGTACTTTCTGGTACTTTCTGCTGGCTAATACAAACTTTTCCCCATTGTTGAGCAATATGAAAATTGACCTCTCAGGTATGAATGTTGATTGAGTAACATCCCATTTTTCCTTTGTTTATACATTTTCCTTCTCAAATGCACTCACAAAAATTAGGAATCATTTCTTTAAAAGTCAATTTAAATCTAAGAGGATTTAAATTATCCTTAAATTATCCTTAAATTATCCTTAAATCCCAATATCAGAACGAATTAAAATTGAACTAAATAAAGCAACAAAAGCTACGGGAAAAGTCTGATTTCTTTAAGTCTGGATACTGAAAGAATTGGGACATGACATGAAGTTCCCATGAAGACTTGCTTTTATGTTGCTACTAATCTTGAAGAAAGCCAGCTTTGATTTTCTTAAAAGCTAAGCATTCAGGCGTGGATGACCTTTAAAATACTTAGAATTCAAGCTAATTAAGATAGTCCTCATTTATTATTGTTATTATTATTATTATTTCACAATTTATATGCCGCCCTTCTCCCAAAGGACTCGGGGCAGCTTACAGAAGTTAAAAACCATGAAAACAATACAAAGTTTAAAAATAAATTAAAACAATTTAAAACACCCAATCCCCAATTTATTAAAAATGAGATCACGTCAGCAGATCTGTTCGAACCACCATGTCTTCAGGCCGCGACGGACGGAGCGGAGGTCAGGGGCGGTACGAAAGTCGGTGGGTAACCCATTCCAGAGGATCAGTGTGCCCACAGAGAACGCCCTGGGCACCACCAACCAACATTGTCTGGCCGATGGCACCCTGAGGAGGGCAGCCCTATGTGAGCGGACTGGGCGGTTGGATGAAGGCAGAAGGTGGTCTTGCAAGTACCCTGGGCCAATGCCATGTAGGGTTTTATAGGTCAGGACCAGCACCTTGAAGCGAATCCGGAGGACCACCGGCAACCAATGCAGCTTGCGCAGGAGAGGTGTCACACGGGAGTAACGGGAAGCTCCCGTAACTACCTGTGTGACCTCATTCTGCACCAGTTGGAGCCTCCAGGTACACCTCAAGGGCAGCCCCATGAAGAGGGCATTGCAGTAGTCTAGACGGCAGGTGACCAAGGCGTGAGTGACTGTGCGGAGGGCATCCCTATCTAGGAAGGGATGCAACTGTTGCACCAGACGCACCTGGGCAAAGACGCCCCTGGTCACGGCTGTCAAATGGTCTTCTAAAGACAGCTGTGAATCCAGGGGGACTCCCAAGTTGTGGACCCCTTCAGAGAGAGCAAGAGACTCCCCTCCCATTATAAATGATGGGGCCTCTAGACCTTGAGATGCCGGCAGCCACAGCCATTCAGTCTTGGAGGGGTTGAGTTTAAGCCTGCTTCTACTCATCCAGACTCGTACCGCCTCCAGGCATCGGGACATCACGGAAAGGGCATCCCTAGGATTTTCTGGGGTGGAGATGTATAACTGGGTATCATCAGCATATTGATGATACCTCACCCTGAAACCACAAATGATCTCACCCAGCGGCTTCATTTAGTGACCACAATTGGGGCCAGAAACTCAGTTGTTAAACAAAGTGGTCGCTAAGTGAAAACATGACTGTGCTTATGGTTTTAATTCAGCTTTCATTTGTTTTAGAAATTTAGAATGTCATAAAGGTGAGGATTGGTCACAGAGTTATTTTTTCCTCACTGTCATAACTGGAAACAGTCACTGTAGGAGGCTAAATGAGGACTACCCATATAGTTTTAAACTATAGAGAATTGTACCTAGAATTGGAAAGATATTCGAATGGAGTAAGCCAAAAGTGGGTTTCAGCAGGTTCAGCAGGTTCTGAAGAACCGATAGCGGAAATTTTGAGTAGTTTGGAGAACCGGTAAATACCACCTGTGACTGGCCCCACCCCCATCTATTCTCTGCCTCCTGAGTCCCAGGTGATCGGGAGGAAATGGGGATTTTGCAGTAACCTTCCCCTGGAGTGGGGTGGGAATGGACATTTTACAATATCCTTCCTCTGGAATGAGGTGGGAATGGACATTTTACAGTATCCTTCCCCCGCCATGCCCACCAAGCCACACCCACAGAACCGGTAGTAATAAATTTTGAAACCCACCACTGGAATAAGCATGGTTGTGCTTGTTCTGTTCTTATTTAAAAACCTAGTTCCCATATTTTGGGCCACCTATATGGCTAAGATATCCAAGGATACATTTTTGTCCTTGCCTTTACAGCTATCTATCCAAGAAGTAGCAAGAGTCTATCATCAGTGTGTTTTAGAAATGGCCCAATAACCAAAGTTGAAATAATGTCTTTAAATCTGTGCATTGAATACAAACATTAATGCACTTTCAAATTGTTTATTTTCAATATTTAGTCCAAAAATGTACTACATTTAGTGAATTGTCTATTATTTATAATTCAGAATTGTGCAAAAATATTAAATTGCTGTTGATTCATTCCTTGATAATTCTAGTAATGACGCTACAATTCTTCCTTCTGAAAAAGTGAGAAGAGAAGCAGAATATTCTCAAAATATCAAACAGTAAACATTTACTATAATAATACAAAGAATATGAGCACATCTACATACTAATGTTAGGATTATTATTATTATTATTATTATTATTATTATTATTTATTTATTTATTATTATATTTATATGCCACCCTTCTCCCAAAGGACTCGGGGCGGCTCACAACATAAAACAAACCACAATAATCATTAAAACCGCATATATCAATACAATATCAATAATCAATTATTAAATTAAAATTAAAAATTAAAATTAAAAATTTGGAATTTGGTCTTCACTCTGCAAGCATTGCTTTAAACAAGCCACATTTCTTTCAATGTTGTTCTTCAGAAAGAATAATTTCCTTGTTTTTCATGTGGATAGAAACACCAGGGGACTGTTTTGGCATACTGGTAATGTTCATAGCAGCATCCTTTCCCCATGCATTCATCAGCAGAGATGCCAGGAGCTCCACACGACACTCGTTTCTTGGGTGCCATTCCACATAGCCTTGCAGGTACTTAAAACAAAATTATGGTAAAGAAATATAGTCTTGATGTCTTGGAATATTTTTTCTTGGTGATAAATCAGTAGAAAAACAATAAATGTAGAAAAACAATACAATACATCTTAGTGGAAAGATCCCTCATCTCAAACAAAGACTTACTTCTTAGGGGTATTATTATAATGATTATCATTACTCTATTGCTTTGCATGTACACTGAGAGCTTTTGCACAGGAAACAAATTCCTTGTGTGTTTAATCATGCTTGGACTAATAAAGTATTCTATTATTCTATTATAAATTAATTTATATATTTATTTATAATATTTCTTTGCTTCCTTTAAGAGAGACATCTGCTGTCTGGGAGCAGACAGCTTTCAGGGATAAAACCATTCTATTACAGAGTCATACTATAATAATAGGCAAATAATATTGATAAGATAACAATTAAAATTATTACACTTATCAGGGCTGCATGGCAAGCCACTACAACAATACTTCTTCCTCATGGAACTCAGCATGCTTCCAGGAAAATAAAGACTCACTTTGATTAGATAAGAAGTTTTATTGCAAATATGACTGACGCCAGCACAACAAAAATCAATTTCTGAACAGCCTAAAAAACTTTTTTTTAAAAAAACCCTCTCTTCCGTCCTACCCTCCCCTCCCCTCCTCTCCCCTCCTAAACATCTACATCTACTCCAAAGTATAATTGCTGAGTTTCTGTCACTCCTTGGTTGGAGCAAACTGCTTCATTTATTACACTCACTTGTTGATGGCATCTGGTTTTTGTTTACAAAATTGGTCCTCTCTGGTCCCAGGTGGTTTGTTCCCCACCGTCTCGACTCCATCTCTTATACCTTCTAGTCACTCCTAAATGTATTCTCATGTCAGATTGATTTCCTCTCTTTCAGTTTCAGGTAAATGTGGCTCACATGGTTGGATACTTGCCTGTGTCCGACAGAGGATGAAAGCACCACCGGGTATTAATGTCATATGAATTGAAGCAACATCCCTTTGCTTGGCATTTCTCAGCAGTGATGCCCGGGTAACCACATTCTAGCCTTGCACTCCCTTCCATTACACAGTGTTGAGAAGCTATTCAGAAAAATGAATCACGTTACATAAATAAAATCATTCTTCTTTATAATTTTCATTTTTTAAAAAAATAAATACATCAGGGATGTAAAGTGGACGATTATTGAAAACATTATATGAATAAATGCTTAGTGAGAAAACTTAAGAAAACTTAGGCTTAAAACAAACAAACAAACTCAAGAATTCAAGTAACAGAAGTCCTCTTCTAGATGGGCTGCAAATTCTGGTTTTTCTCCAGCCAACATAACAAACTAAAGAGATGCTTTGGCTTTCACGGATGCTTTAGAACTGTGTTTCTCAACCTTGGCTGCTGGAAGATGTGTGGACTTTAACTTCCAGAATTCCCCAGCCGAAGAGCTGGCTGGGGAATTCTGGGAGTTGA
>JANHFM010008991.1:0-21186 GCA_032468115.1 Grayia smithii
GAAGGAGAAGGAGAAGGAGAAGGAGAAGGAGAAGGAGAAGGAGGAGCCAGGGAAGCTAATCTAGCAACAGAATGAAAAATAAAGAGGCTGATATGCTAATATTAATTCAATTTTGGTTTCAGTATGAAATATTTTAAATATATTGCAAAATGTATTATTTAATGAGATCTCAAATTTTCTTACATAACATATACAATACTGGAAATGTGATTCCTTCACCTTGGAAACAATTCAGTAAACACACACAAACACACACACATTAATTATGTCATTTGTTATTTTCAGAATATATATTATATAAATGTGGGACTGGGAAGAAATATACATTTAACTTCATTTCTATTGTATAGGGTAAGGTGTGCTTACATAAATACGATAAATAATATTTTTAAATATTTATATTGGAGAGAATGTTGCCTTAAGAAAGGGATTCTGCCTAGAAACTACCATGTTTCCTTGAAAATAAGACCCTGTCTTATATTTTTTTTGAACCCTGAAATAAGCACTTGGCCTCATTGCCATGCACTCAAAAGCCCAATTGGGCTTATTATCAGAGGATGTCTTATTTTGTGGGAAACAGGGTAATAGAAAAAAAAACAAGCAGAAAATCTAGCTAGGCATTAAGGACAAATATGTATTTGGGACTTTTAAATAAGACCAGAGTTGCTATAAAAATAATTATATGTGACATTTTAGTTTCCAGGACATGACCAACACCACCAATGAATTTTAAATGAAAGGAACGAGAATTCTTTAGAAATGAGGGTCAAAGATTCAGCAGCTAGAAAATGGTTCATTGTTAAATGTTTTTAATAATATTCCCCAAAGGTCAAAAATCAATCATGGAATGATCTGAATTGTTGTTTCCTAACGAATATGGCACTTTAAGGAATATTACAGTTTTTGGTCATGAAAACTGAATTGGGTAGAACTGATCAATAACTGAGTTAAAGTCATAAAGTCAGCCAGATGTTTAGAATATTTTTTTTTAATCTACTTGTGAAGTCTTAACTAAGGACCGGGTATAGGTAGATATAATTTGATGTTATTATGATGTTTGATGTCATAGGATTTTCCTTTCTTTCTCTTTCCAAGTAAAGTTGCCTGCAATTGACTGATGGAGATTTTGTCAATGCCAATGATGTTCAAATGATACTCCAGAGACCAATTTGGCCATCTCTACAAGTTCCATCATCTTCACCAACCATTCTTCCTTTATTCATAGTGGCAAATCTTTCCACTTTTGAGCATATATCTTGTTGCAATTGTCACACAGACCCAGACACACACACAAGTTCCATGACATTTTTCTAGTTGCCTGTCTATCAGCCCAAAAGAAATGCCTTTGATTTCCACTGTACATTAATCTTTAACATCCTCTGAATCAATATATGTATCTGAATCCAATATTTTCCAACTTCTTACATCTCCACCAATCATAATGAAATGTTCTTTTTGTTGTGCACATTTCAAACATAAATTTGAAGTTTCTTTATACCTTTTAGACAATCTCTCTGGTGACAAATAACAACATCATTTTATAGAAACCCTCTTTAAACTTATATAACATAGTGTAAAATGGAATCCTTTCAACCACATTGGACTTTTTATATAAAAGGTGGTGTTTGAGGGGGATTGGAATAAAGTAGTAGTCTCCCTCACCCCAACTTCACTGGACATCTGAGAAAAATATTTAAAGTACTCAGAATAAATTTAAATTTTTTAAAATGGTGTCAAGATTCAGGTTAATGTCAGGGTTCCAAATAACACCCCCAAAGAAAGAAAACTCCAAGGCTTGAGTTTCCTTAAAATTACATTTGATTAGAGATATCATATTGAAACATCTGGGAAAACCAAAATCTGAAAGCTTCCAGGGTTTCCCCACCCAAAGGAAAGTTCAAGTCCCTGCCCAACACCCACAAGTTCATCACATGGTTGCAATCAAAGCACCATCCCAGTTAGAGATGCCTCCCAGTTCCAGCTTCCCAAGTGCAGGGCAAGATGTCCTTGAACTAAAATTATTCATGGAGAACTTTTACCAAATACTTTTTTCAGTTAATAATCCAGTGAATTTGGTTTATAAAAGAAACATTATTACAGAAAGATGAAATTCTTAAGGATCCTGAAATCCTATAGGACAGTATTTTTTTTAAAAAAAGTTATTTTACTTCAGTATATACTCCCAACTCATGTTCAGCTGCTTCTTGCAGATCTGTAATGAAAGAGATGGAAAAGGGAAACATTTATAAGCTCTGATTTTTAAAAGAAACATCTTAAAATCAGTTGACTATTCTCAGAGCAGCAACTGTAGGCGTTTAATTTGTTTAATTTGCAAATCTCATTTTATTGTCAGCTGTATTAAATACAGCAATGATTCCTTAACCTCTCACCAACTACAGCTAATAGAAACCTACACATTAGACACAAGTCCTTTGTTGTTGTTGCTGTTATTGCTGCATTCATAGATGAAAAAAGAATTCTTATTCAGTGCTCTGTTTCCTCTACAGAGCTTTGCCATCTGTCTAGCACCTGCTCCCTGATACTGCCTGTTTCTTTCAACTGACCTTAACAGACTCTCTGGGCTTGTTGTCAGTGACGCTTTACTGGCCAATTTGCAACCATCCACCCTCTACTGCTGATATCTTACCTAAGTGCAGGTCTCATCTTCTGATACTTGGTATGCATACAGCAGCAGCTGGGCCCGCATGGAGATGACATGTTGTTGCAATGGTGTGCTGGCGATATGTGAAGCACAACCTCTCTGGGAGAACAGCATGTCTTGTAATTTGCTTTATTTCAGCTCAGGCATATTTTTATCATTAATGTACAAATCCAGGATATCGCATTGTTTCCCTCTATTTCTAGCCACTCTTTGCTTTCTTGTATCGTAGCTATGCCTCGATCCTGGAATCAGGCTGTACAGTATATTTCTTTCAGTGAGGCAAATACCTGTATACATCTGTCTTCTTTATAATTGCAGCATTATTTATTGCATTTTAGTTTCGTGCTTCACATTTTTGTTTAATAGGCAATAAAACAACAACTCAGTTCTACTGCAGCTTTTGCTTGCTTTTGTGCATTTCAATGTTAAGCAGGAAAAATTAGAATTCTCCTTCAAGGTCTCTTAAAAAAACAAATGTAGTACATACAGCATCTACAAACTTCTTTTGAAAATCCATCTTTCTCTGTGCCCTACTGAATGGCGAAGCACATATGTAATTTTCAAACAAGTGTATTTGTAAAGGAATAATGTGATCAAAGCTTAGTCCTGATTACATACAGCTGAAATTGTTTAGAATGGTATAAGGTGCCCTCAGTATGTCCCTGCTTAATTTCGGGGATCTTCAGGTCTACAGTACTGGGAGTCTATTATGTCAATAAGAATGAGTTAGATAACCAAGGACTTCTGTCTATATAAAGGCATTTCCAATGTTCATATGTAAAGAATAGAGACTTTTATTAAATCCCTA
Organism: Grayia smithii; assembly: GCA_032468115.1. Taxonomy (NCBI): domain Eukaryota; kingdom Metazoa; phylum Chordata; class Lepidosauria; order Squamata; family Grayiidae; genus Grayia; species Grayia smithii. The sequence goes on from JANHFM010008991.1 coordinate 3,471, forward strand.
GCAATTCTGTTGTAAAAGAAAACCTGCTACTAAGAATTTATGGAAGTCTTATATGTAAGACTGAGTTACGGATCTAGAGGTCACTTACTGGCAACAAATGATCTTTGCCTCTAGCCATTGATTCCAATTACAGAATGGGTATTATCAAATCTAGACACATCTGTTCATCTGACTTCTGGACACTCTAAGAGGAGTAAACATATCTAGCTGGCCATGTTCCTCTTCTTCTTTTGTTAGCTAGATGTTCCAGCAGGCTCCTCTAATTATTTAGATGAGGTTGTGTGGTTTGTTCATTTTTTTAGAGATAGCAAGCAGAGGAGAGAAGGCAAATAGATAAGAATCACATGTTGTCTTCTGTTGATAATGGCATTCACTGTGTGAAGTTGGATGTCTTCCTTACTGGCAACCAGCTTTAAGAAAATATAGTGCAAATTATCATAATTTTAGCATAAACTATTAAAGAACATTACATTAAACATTAAAGAACATTCTCAGCTAGATATAATTAGAAAAAGAAAAAACCCAGAAATAATGGAGTTCCATTACAGCACTTGAATATCATCAAGAATTTGGAGCAATTTGACCAACTAACTTTGCTGGGTATTGCTCTTAGCAGGCCTACCTAGAACAGATACTGGGTAACTTTCTGGAAAGTAAATGGAGGAAGATAGTCTCCTCCTCCTCCTCCTTGCCTGATAAAGTAGCTTTCCTACTCTCTGACCCAGCCCTGCTTCCTTCCTAAGTTTCACCAGCTCTACCATCACCCATGAAAGAAGCACAAAATATTTATGAAAATACATATATTGAATTCCTTGGACTTTCTGGCTTCAGCTAATTATTTGAGGGAAAAACATTCACCTTCCTATGTGGTAAACTTGGCATGTAAACAGGCTGAATTAGCTGCAAAACAACAGCAGATATGATTAATTTTTATCTTACAATTAATATGGAAATAATGGGAATTTTGCCAGTATATACCAGGCAGAACACTTTCAGATATGTCTGTAGGAAAAAGTCATGGATGAAATCTGGAACTGTTAAATTTCTGCCTGCACAACTGTTGTAGGAGGTGGTATTTAGGAAAATCACTATGTTCTGTTTCTGTTTTAATTCATCAGGCATAAATTCATCAGGTGATGGTGGTCTCTATCACGTGAGTGGAGAAGCTGCCTGGACGTAGACTAAGGACAGGACTGCAAAATTTGGATGCACAGACTCTGATTTTTTGATAGCCTACCCAGCTAAGCAAAGCTTTTATAGCTTCTGAAGTTCACCTTGCAAGCACTTGATCTTGTTTGTAAGGCTTCTGAGGCACCAGAGGTAACTGGAGTGATCTTACTGTCACCATTTTTAAATTATTGAATACAAAATCTGTTCAAAACCAAAAAATACAATTGAAGCAGACAGTCCCAAAAGAAGAGGTTCAGATCATACAACATGCATTTTTAAAAGACCTGGGTGAAAATAAAAGTTTTCAGCTGGGTTTTTTTTCCCCTTCTTATCTTCCTAACAGTATAGATAGATGCATTGCATCTCTATGACCAATTCTAACCACTCTGAAGTCCAATTTGTAAGAGGAATCAAATATCCTAATTGCATCTATAAGGCAGTCAATTACTTTTGCCATATTGGTACCTTGAAAGGTGAGGAAGATGATGTTATCCCAAACAAAAAGCACCCAAAGATGCATTTCTGCTCAGATCTGCTACATTTCTCCCCTTCATTTCCGCTCTTAGTCTGTATTTAAGATGTGGAAGACATATACTGATGAGGTTATCTAGTTTGGTAATGAAACATCAAAAGGGATGCAGTGACTCAGTGGCTGAACTTGTCAATTGAAAGGTCGGCAGTTCAGCAGTTCAAATCCCTAGCGCTGCATAATGGGGTGAGCTCCAGGGGTGGGTTCTACCTACCTTTACTACCGGTTCTCTTCGTGCACGTGCGCATGCACAATTTGTGCACCACCATGCATGCGCAGAAAGTCTTTTTGGGAAAAAATATCAAAAAAGTGCTCTGCGCATGTGCAGAATGCTATTTTTGTGGTTTTCACAAAAAAAAGGTAAGTTTGGGCATGCGGGGGGCCCAGGTCCGGGATGTAGAAAACCGGTTCGGTGATGTCACAGCGTCACCGCTACCTATTTGCGCGAACTGGACCGAACCGGGAGCAACCCAACACTGGTGTGCTCCCATTACTTGTCCCAGCTTCTACCAGTTCGAAAGCATGTTAAAAATGCAAGTAGAAAAATAGGGACTACCTTTGGTGGGAAGATAACAGTGGTGTTTAGTCATGCTGGCCACATGACCACGGAGACATCTTTGGACAGCGCTAGCTCTTCGGCTTTGAAACTGAGATGAGCACTGCCCCCTAGAGTTGGGAACAACTAGCACATATGTGTAAGGAGAACCTTTACCTTTACCTTAATGAAACATCTGCAAGAAAACAACCAAGCTCAGAGAGGATCCCACAAGTCAATGCAAGCCAGCCGTATTCAATCTTGATTTTTGCCTTATGTTCTTCTAACAATGCATATAAGAAGATATGAATTAATTTGGCACAGCAGATGTAACCATATAGAGAGAGAGAGCGGGAAGAGAGGACTGGAATTGTTTCCACAAACACTCCTACGTGAGTTATAAATCGATGATTGTTAATTTGATAAGGCTATTCTTATTTTCAGGGGAAAACCTCCTCCCCTGAGGAGGCATTTAGTGAGAAAAAGTCAAGCAGAAGTATTAAAAGATTTACTGGACCTTTTGTCCTTTAACCCAGAGAGGGGTAATAACTGTCACCCCTGAACTATTTTAATCTGTGCTCCTCTAAATGTGTGTCTTTACTTAATGGTAGTGTTGCTTTCAATTGATAAATGTGCAACGCCTGCACTATATGAATAACCAAGCACTTTCTCCCCTTTGGGAAAAAGATATGGTATGAAATACATAATTAAACACTTTCTTCAAAGGGAAGAAAAAGGAAACGAGCACTGGAAGAGTTTTGTCTATGGCAATATCTTTATGTTGTGCTTCTAAACTGGATATGGTGTTCACGTTTTAAAGCACAGTGTGCTAATCCTTCAAAAAAGATTTCATTAACTTGGATACTGTAAATTAATTACCTCATGCAGCTCAAGATATTGCAACAGAGTGGTCTTTCAGTACATATGACAGCATCTTGCTGAGCAGCAGCCAGTGAAAAATATATTATCAGTTATGCCTGCACTTCCCTTTGTATATTAACATTTTCAGCTTTACTCATTTTCATACCCAAAATGGCTGTTTAAAAAAGTCTTTAAGAATTGGCAAGTTGTACCACACGTAATCAGCATTTATAGATTTCTAATTGATTTTCCTCGTTCTAAGTAAAGTGGTTAATTTTTGTTAGCTTATGGTACTTACTGCTTGTTGCAAGTTTCTTATTTTTTGTTCCTGTATTGAGTCTCCCTGACCAACATTATGCAAACCAGTTTTCAAGAAAGGCTAGATAATAAGACAGAATTTTTCAATGGATTATAAGTAAATAAAGTTTTCTCTTCCTCAAGAGAACTAAAAGAGATACATTGGTTTCATTTGAAACCCCATGTTCTGTGAAGGTGAGGAGTGAGCTAATTATGCCATAACATAAGTATGGCAAGTAGGAGAGAGGGAGGGTTCAGAGTAATGCATATAGTGTTGAGACCCAAACTTCATTCCTTTCCTATGTGTGTTCTGATGTTGTTGCATGCCCCAAAGGGTAGAGCCTCCTGCAGCTGCCATTATAGAATCAACATGCACTGGAGTTTAGAGCTGGAAAAGAAGTTATACCTAAACATTAACTGTATTTGCCAATTTGCAAAATCCGAATTGAGAATTTGAAATCCACAGCTCAATAACAGTTAAATAACAACACAGGATAATAAAACAGGCAACAAACGTTTCTGCTTTACTGCTAAATACTGTACAATGCAAAATTGCATTGAAACTACAACCTCAATACAGAGACCTAGGAGAGACAGAAATCTTTCAATGAAATCCAGTATGGTCAGCCTAGAAATTGGTGCTATGGATTTAGTAGTACATCCTCTCACTGTGACTAAAAATACCTTGATTCTAACAAGTGTGATTTTGCTGTGTTTCCTTAGAAGGTATGTAGGCCCTCAGGCTAATAGCAAGTTGAGCTAGAACTTTTGGAAATATGAAATTGCTTGAAATAATTACTAGATGAATACTAGAAAACATTTTCTATTTCTTCCTTCCCTCACTATCAGTCCATAACCTTATGCTCAGAACCTGCCGTCTTTGACTTCCTGATGTGTGATAACTTTAAGAGAGTAACTCAAAGTTGCCAAACTTTCTAGCAACTTAAAAACTTCAGATTACAATGGCATAGTGTGTCACCATTGACCAAATGGGGAGAGTACTGTTTAGGGCAGAAGTACCCCAACCCACTGGTGAATCCTCTGCGGGTTGCCACCGGTTCGCTGCCCATGCATACATGGTGTGTGCCAAACACATGCTGTGCACACATGCGCAGTGTGTGCCAAATGCATGTTGTGCAGGCATGTGCAGTGCGTGCCAAATGAGAGCTTCATGTGGAAAAGGGAGCCTTTTGAAGGTAAGTAGAAAAGCGAGGGGGGTGGAACAGCTGTGCCGTTTGATTTAGATTTGCTAGAAAGCAGGATTTCAACGGCACAGTTGATCGTTGGAAATACCGGTTCACATGAACTGGTAGCTTTTTTTACTACCTTTTTTTTTTTTTTACTACCGGTTCACCTGAACTGGTGCAAACTGGTAGCATTTCACCCCTGCCCCAATCCCTGAGCCATGTGAGTGAAGCCTCATACGCATAAGTGTGGAATCCAGGCAGCACATGAAACCACGGTTCCCCCCCCCCGCCCCGGTCTGTAGAAAAACGACCTTCTGTGGAACCTGGGATCCAAAATACTGGGGGCCATTGGTTTAGAGGTTCATCATACAAAATAAGATTATTTGTTACCATTATTCATTTGTGAGAATCAGTCCAGATTCCATGCCACCACTTCAAAGAAAGGAATTTTATTCTAATATAGTTCTTCTTTTTTCATATAAAAAAGGGTAGAGTCCTTCAAGTCAAATTAATCTGTTGAGGATATAGACATGGACTTTTCTTAATAATAATAATAATAGAAAAACAGTTTTGCCACAGCTTTATCTCAGGGTGCCTCTTTTGAATTCCCAGTCTAGTCTATAGCCCTGAGATTGAAATAAATATATAAGAGTAGGTTGGAATTAAATACTGAGAAAGAAACTCTATTCAGTTTAATGAGCTTCCTGACTGGATAATGCATTTAAGACTGCAGACTAAATTCTTTCAGGGGACAACTAAGTCATAGATCATGTGAAGTTTTCTTGAGTGTAATGGAAATTAGATTCGACAAACTTATTCAATAGTAATTTATATTATTCACTTATGGTATAGCAAGTTAAAATTCATTCAAGTTTTCTGAGTTGGGTCTTAGGCAAATGAAGATTACTTTGTTAAGCTCATCTTTAAATATTCTCCAAATTATGGAATTTAATTGATGGGATCATGTCACTATAATTGGATTAGTGGCTTTTATTTAGTTTATCTTTATGCCAATTATTCCAGATTAAAGATCAGAGCCAGTCTGAATTTAAACAAAACAACTGACTCAAAGGGTGCAATTGTATAAATCATTACAAACAGCTTATAAGCTGAGGTGTTAAACAACTTGATGGGACTGATAATAATAGGATTTTGCATAACTGCAGTAGGTCAGGGGAAAAAAGACTCTTGAGAATCATTTTGGAAACATGAATATTGTTAGAATATGCTTTAGGAATGGGGAAAAAAGCATGTAAGAGATTGTTAAATGGCAATGGCATTTTAACACAGATTTACAAGTGCCTGACATTTCCATATGCATTTTCCAAATTAATTGAGTTCGTAATGTCGGTTGATAGCCTAGAATTTAGTGTTTAAAATGCTATAAGTACAGACATTGAAGCACAGAAATTATGAAGCACATCATCAGAAAATTAATGGTGCTGTTTTACACGATGTCTGATTTTTCTGTCACTAAACTCGCTGTCCCTGTCCCTTAGAGTTAAGATATCCATAACTCATCAAACCAAAGTCAAATGATATGGCATATTAAATAAGTGCTTATTTTTTAAGAGAGAATATTTTAGGAATTGAATCCTTGCTGTGAATGCCTATAATCCCATATTTAGTATCCATTCCTTTTACAAGTATTTTAGTTACTTTGGATAGTTGCCCTTAGAAGCAGATGGAAGACCTCATAAGGGAAAGATCCACAATGAATCGTGTTTCATTTCATTGCTGTAATAAGGTATACTTTCTGATTTTTACAATTTTCTGCATAAATAAATATCCAATGATAAAAAAGGCCTCAAAAATATGTGTGTGTGTGTGTGTGTGTGTGCGCGCGTGCGTGTGTGCGCGCGCCTTCAGGCCTGTCTTGATTGCTGGTAACTGATTTACCATTGCCTTTATAGAAAGCCAACACCCACACACCCTCCTAGAGAATGAGATATTTTGGGGAATATTAAAAAGGCAGGATAAAATATTTTCCCTAAAGGAGAAATGGGAAAAAAATCTTAAGGGAGACAGAAACCAGCCTGAGTTTCTCTGCCCCAAGCAGAAACTAAGGAGGCCAGCTTTTAGAAATGCAGATTTGGTAATCCATTCAGAAAGACTGGGTCAGGCAGAAATTTCAGATACGCAACATAATAAGCAACACAATCAAGCCAAAGGTTGACAATATTAACTCAGACAAACACCTAAGATTTGAATTTTCCCTTTTGCCTATAGAGCCAGCCTTGACTCCTACATGACTCCATAGGAATCCAGAAGGTATAAAAACCCACCCACTCTTAACTTCATTTTGTTAGCTGTCCCAGAAGTGCACGCTGTGTAGTTCTGTTCATCAATAAACTTTCTTTCCAATCAGCCTCTATTTTGTTTTCAGTGCCTTTCTCCCAGCTTGGACCTGGATATATCTTCCAACACCTGGGCTGAGAGAGAGTGACTGATCCAATGTCACTCAGCTGGGTTCATGTCAGAGGTGGGCCTAGAACACTCAGTTTATAGTTTGATGTTGATGTTGGAATGGTGATAATCAAAACATTTTTTTGTATATCTGGATTCACTTATCATATACATACTTCTAAGTGAGACAGTAGCTGAATGAAAAGAAATGGATGGGATGTAATAGAACATTAGCTTGAATTGTCAAAAATTCAAAAAATATAGTCCTGCACATTCACTTCAAGTGTGATTTACTCTGCCCAAAAATGAAGATAGGGAACACTATGCTATCAAATATACAAATAGATTAGAAATCATAATAAAGTTTAAAAATATTACACAGGCATGGAAGAGGGTGCAATTATATTATCCAAGGAACTTATTTTGTATTTCTAGTTGCATTCCCTATCCCTTAGCTTTTTGTATGAACTAAAAAAAAAGGAAATGGACAAATGGAATATGGACAAATGTAACTGTGTTATTTTGATTAAAGGAATTATATCAGAATGTGAATTACAGTACAATGTTAGGTTAAATGGACATAAATGCATGGTATACTATTATATGCATAGCAGTGGAAGTCATTTTCCACTTCTCACAATTTTGAATTTTGAATGAATTTTAAGTCATTTTTTAAATATTTTTTTAAAAACAATGTGAATATCAATCCTTTCTAGATTTGAACTAATTTTTGATCTTATGGGTATTTGTATCTTGAAATTTTGATCAGTAATACCTTTTAAAAGGGACAAATGAAATTTGGATAGGGATGTTGAGAACTCCATGTAACACCTGAAATAATGTTTTAAGTCATATTGTTGAAAACTATAAGAAAGAAATACCTATTGCCTTTGATGAATAATGTTTATATGAACATGTAAGAAATCTGTATCCTGTTTTATCTTATTGGTTGCAATACATAGTAATAAATGTTTCTCCTCTATAAATAGTTTAGGACAACAAAATCCATTAAACTATGTTATAATGTACTAAATATTGAGCCATTTTATTTTTATTCCACTTAACAGAAAATGGTTACCTATGAAATAATTCTTTTTATATTGTTGTATTTGACATTGTAATAATGAGGCAGGATCTGAAATAAATGTGTTTTCCCTGTGTGTCTGCATGTTGAATATTTGCTGCACGTGTAACCTGTATGCTGTTATAAATGAGTTCAGCATTTTTGGCTTCTTGAACACATGCCATAAATTTGTTTGCTCCAAATATCCTCGCTCAAGATTTCCTCTGAAACTGCATCATTTTCTGGATGAAGTAGTCTAACTGCACAGATAACTACTTAAATATATTCTAGAAATATATTCTAGAAATAGGGATAATGGTATCAGAATGAGAGTCTGTAAGTACGTAACTAACATGAAGTGCTGCTATTCATCTACTAATCATTTTCACAAAGATCTCCAAAAATTAAATTATGTATATATTTAATTAAGACCTAAGTTGCTACCATCTCGAACTAGTTGGAGCCTAGGCTTTAAGTTTCAGATATAAAATGAGTGGCTATATACATTTGATTAATAAATAAATAAATAAATGAATGAAATGGGATATTTTCATAATAGCCATAGTAGTTGTTGTAAGCTCTTCATGGGTTGGTAGTTTGGTTGTTGTTTGCATAAGTAAGGGAAATTTGTAAGGGAATCAATGGTTTAGTTTTCCTTAATTAATCAGAACCTGTCTATGGTCCTTTTTATCATGAACTACACCAGCAGGTTAACTAAAAAAGACACACAGAAAATTCCATACTTAATAGTACTAGGATGGGGATCACAGTTACTGAATTTTGCAAAGAAAATTGCATGGAGAATTGCACAGTCAACAGGAATTCAATATAATTCCAGCAAGACTATTATCTTCATCTGTGTTTTGCCTTCATCTTCTGCTCTGAGACAGTTGGCTAAAAATGCAAATTATCATTGGTCCAGCCACCCAAAATTTGTTCGCTTGCTTATGTTTAGCTGGAGAAATCTATGATTTTCATTTAAAAACAAGCTTTAATACCGAACCAGATTTTCAATCTCTCCTTTACTGATACCTTCCTGTTGCCATATCCTAGCACCTTTATTCTTTTATAGTTTGGTTCCTATTCCTGTTCATCTCTGATCTTACACTTCTTAAATCTTGCAGTATATGATAAGTCATTTTAGGTTAAATATTGGTGGAAATAGCTGTTAAAGTTAGCATGAAAGCAAGGGGAAAAGTTGTCAAGAGATACTATGAAATCCAGTTCATGGAGGATATAATTAAGACCATGCTGGACAGCATCTACAGGAGATTGTTTAGTGATAATGAAGTCTAACATGCCAAGAGAACAACTAGATGAGTCACTAGAGAGCTGCTTTCATGCCCAATGCTTATATGTGTGATCTAATTTTTAAAAAACTCATATTATTTCATCAGTAGAAAAGGAAAGTATTTGTAACATTCACTTGCTCTTAGGAACCAAAACATTGGCTACTGGATTTCGTCTTGCAATAAATGTGCATACAGTTTCTGTTTCTATACAGCAACAGTGACAGAACTGGAAAAAAAATAGTTCTGTTTTATTAAGAAAATGTGTTGCATTCCTTCTTCGAGATGCAAGGTTTATTTATTTAAAACATCCATATAGTTTACGGTTGTCAAGAGTTTTAAACATATTCTCTCTGGATTTTCACAAAGGAGAAGATATTAATTCATTTTCATATTCACAGAAGTTTTTGACGGGATAACAAATTTTACCCATTGTCTCACCACCTGTCTTTTGTTCTTTTACTGGACAGTCTAACTAAAACATATAAACTTACAACAACACACTTGTCAAATACACCTTTGACAAAGTATTTCATCCTTTTATCTAATTTAATTAAAGAGATGAGGAAGGGCATGGTTGAATCTACTTTAGCATATTCCCCATTGTGTGATAAACAATATATCCATCAAACCTGTCATCCAATTGATTATTCTTTTAGGGCCTTATTATTATTTAAATCCAGTGTTTTCTTCTTCTTCTGTTTTAAACACCATTGAAACTGGCAAAATAGCACAACGGATTTTGTGGTTTTAGTCTTGGTTTGCTACAAGATCAGGCAGACACACTTTTCTGCTGATCCTTTGGCTGATGAAAAAGCTTTAGGTCTCCTTGGAGACCACTCATGTTCACTCCTGTACTTCACCCATCATTACTGGTCCCCAGCTGAGAGTCCTCCTTGAGCCATTTTCTAATCAGCAGGTTCTATCTAAACTACCTGGTAGCAAATCTCAATTACTGTACTGAATAAGATGAGATAGAGGGAAAGAATCTTGCTGTTTATCACTGATTCACCAGCACTTCTTCCTGATCACATAGGATTTGAAGTTGGACTCTTTAATTTCTCTGTAGTGGGATAGACACAAACCTAATTCCCCTGTCTGCCAGCTGGACTTGAAAACAAAGGTTCTTCCCATGAAAATTTACATGTTTTTAGCATCTATTCATAAGCATCTTCCAAATGCACCTAGGCTATTTACTGTATGTAATGTTTTTACTCCTTTTTCTTATGGTAGTATTAATGTCCTAAAAACAGCATAGTCCCACTCCCTCTCCTCTACCCAATTCACTTTTCTCATCTATCTTTGTGTAACTAGTAAGACCAACTGGTTCTCTGTATCAACCCTATATGAGTATGAAAAACTGCACCTATGAAATGAGAATCAATCAAATGATATACATTAAGTAATAAATACTGTGGAAAAAAGTATGGAAAATCATGAGTACAAAAGCTAATTGAATGATTGCAAATGGATACGGCCCTTTACAAAGCTGGTAAAGTTGTTCTTAAGTAACAATGCACCAAAACCTGTTTATTAATTTCCCAACTGCTTTCTTTTCCTGAGAATTTTTTTCTCTCCTAGGTGCTTTAGAATTTATTCTAAAGTTTTGCTTGAGGATGTTTTTAAGCTCACTTTATTGTTGTGGTGTAGCAGAGGGTGATAATGCTGTTTTGTTCTATTACAAAGGTCTCCAGGAATCTATAGCCTATTCAACCATTCACATTTCTTGCTCTGAATAGAGGTTCACAGGAAATATTAAATCATGATGTCTTTCCTTGGAGAGAATACTGGTACAAATGAAAATAAGCAAATCACACAATCAGCCACTTCATAGCTAAGGTTAGTGTCCAAGCAGAGCATTCCTTATTTTTTTAACAATTGCCCATAAATTTTAAGTTAATAGTAACTTAGCTTTTTTGAAATAATTCCATGATTATGGTACTGTTTTTAGTAGTGTTTATTAGTGTCATTTCAAGCACACTAGCTGCAATATTATGTGGATCGTCCATCTCTGTTTTCCTTTTGCAGATGATTGATCTAACTATGAAATGGAGACTTGTTTCAACTCATCTTCTATATCATGACATGTGAGTCTTTTCAGGCGGATTATTGCATAGAATTGACAAAGAAGATATAAAAGTGGTGGATAGCTTCTCCCTTTTAGGGTTAACCATCAAGAGTAAAGGGATCATCAGTCAAGAAATGTGCTGCACACCAGCATTGGTTAAAACAGATATGAAGAACTTGGAAAGGATATTCAAATGTCATGATAGGTCTATACCTATAAAGATCAGAATCATGCAAACTATACTTTATGACACTTTAAGGAAGCAAAAGTTGGATTTTGGAGAAACATTATAGAAGGACATTATAGAAACATTATAGAAGGACAATTGAACCTTGGTATTGACATAGATTACTAGAATACAGTGGGCAGCCAAGAAAACAAACCAATGGATCATTGAAGAAATCAAATCCAGAGTTTTCAAGTGAGGCACAAATGACCAGGTTCAAATCATCCTATTTCAGATACATTAAATCTTAGCTTAAAGGTGTCTTAACTAAGACTTAGTTTTCTGGAGAAGGTTCTAATTCTGGGATTGGTAGAAGGAAAGAGAAGAAAAGGAAGCCTAGTGACAAGATGGATGGATTTAGTTACAGTAGCAGTAGGTGTACCAGTCAGTAGAGCTGACTGATTAAGTTAGGACAGATTGTCATAGAGAACATTTAGGAGGTCACTGAGAGTTGACAATAACTTAGTGGCACATAATAAATTGCATGCAGGCATTTCATTAAGACCTTTCTTGGCTTCCCAGAAATGATTTTGCATGGAACTATTTTTGAATCAATACTTAAATATGAGGCTCAAAGCTACGGGAAAAAGAAAGGGATCTTAACCATGCTGTTGTTATTGTGATGATGATGGTGATGATGATTTAAATTAATTATGGCCATCAATTCAAAGATTGGAGAGATTAAAACATCAGATTAGACAATTAAAATAGTTAAAAATATAACAAAATGTAGGCCCCCAGATTAAAAAGTAAGAATAATCTCAAAAGGGACATGATACGGGCTTCAGAAGCACATTAATCTGTACCAGGAAGAGGTTTTCTTTCATTAAAATTAAGACAAACCAACCAATTCCTGTTTCCACTGAGAAAGCCTGGTGCACTCATTTGAAGAAAAGTTTAACTTTGAAGGCAAGGCTGAATTGGTGAAGAAAAAGTAATAAAATAGTCTGCAGGAATTACTTCTTTTCCTCTGACCATTGTAGCACAATCATTTTTTAAAAAATCACCCTTCCTCTAGCTTTGATGGATAGAGATATCACTGGCTTTATTGGCAGAAATATTGTATGGAAAAATAGGCTCAGTTTAGTAATGGGCAAGAATAAGACCAAACCATTCATAACAAGGAGGAATAAATAATGACATTGATAGTGTAAATATTGGTGATCTAATCATCACCCTAATCATCTTAATCATCTTAATCATCACCTTATATCATTTTATTGATACCTTGGCACAAATTACATCCCCAAATTTATCTCTTTTCAAAAATCACAAGGTGAGAAAACTATTTACCCAAGAAACTCTTTCCTCTAAATTCCTTCTTGTCTAATTTAGAATACATCCTTATTTTTCCTCCAAATTTTTCTGGATTCTGTTTTCTAGGTAAACATTTTGGGTTTTCCTTCCAATGGCTATTAAGAAAATCATATTTTATTACATGCAAAGTATTTAAGAAAAGTTTGCTTAAGGCAAATTTGGTTTGCCTTAAAAATCATGAGAGTAAATTTATCCCACCAATATGAGTGATAATAATTGAAATTAATATTTTGTGGGATTATACTAGACCCAAATTCACAATTTCTATCACCAATCTATTCTACTGTACAAGAAACAGAGGTATGGGAGATTTCTTCTTCCTCAGTGTTACCCCTTCTACAGTAATTTTTTCCTTCCTTTATCTTGTATATGACATTTTGGGAAAAATCATTAATGATATTTTGAGAACACATAATTTGTAACCTCATGTGCCCCACATTTTTTTTTTGCATGACTATACTATGATTGTGTATCAGATATAAACTTCTCTATTTGTCTATCTACCTCAATGTGGTGTGGTGATTTGATGAGGCAGCCAATAGTTCTTGTTTAAAATAACCCTTGCTACCTAATACAACCATTTCCGTAGAAAGATAATACCAATAACAATAGCACTTAGACTTGTATACCGCTTTATAGTGCTTTTACAGCCCTCTCTAAGTGGTTTACAGAGTCAGCATGTTGCCCCCAACAATCTGGGTCCTCAGGATGGAAATCTGAGTCAACCTTGAGCCTGGTGAGATTTGAACTGCCGAACTGCAGCTAGCAGTCAGCTGAAGTAGCCTCAGTGCTGCACTCTAACCACTGCGCCACCTTGGCTATTTAACTATAATGATAGTTAAATCAGTGCTGCCTTCCAGTATGCCACTGTGCCTCCTAACCATTCAATAAACAGAACAAGACTTAAAGAGCTGCTTTAATGTCCATAGATATCAAGTTTGATTTGATTCTTTTTGTCCAGAGATTGTTGGGCTTTAGAGCACTGGCTATTTTCCACAAACATACTGGACAGTGCTTATTGATACCAAGTCACACCTCCCTTAGCACATTTGCAAAAGCACAGCGACCATTCACCCACTTCCCCTTTTGCTCTTGCCTTTTTCCATTTGCAGGAAGCTTGCTTTTCCAAGTCTTCCTCTCCTCTGAAAGATGTAACACAATCTTTAAGATGTAAGAAATAAAAAGAATGGGGGAAAGATGGGAAGAAGCTTCTTCCAGGAACAATCGGCTCAAGCTCTTCCCTTTTCATAAATTGCACAGCTATAAAGGTAAAGGTAAAGGTTCCCCTCACACATAAGTGCTAGTCATTCCCGACTCTAGGGGGTGGTGCTCATTTCCGTTTCAAAGCCGAAGAGCCAGCGCTGTCAGAAGTCATATCCATGGTCATGTGGCTGGCATGACTAAATGCCAAAGGTGCACGGAAGACTGTTACCTTCCCACCAAAGGTGGTCCCTATTTTTCTACTTGCATTTTTATGTGCTTTCGAACTACTAGGTTGGCAGAAGCTGAGACGAGTAACGGGAGCTCACCCCGTTATGCGGCACTAGGGATTCGAACCGCTGAACTGTCGACCTTTCGATCGACAAGCTCAGCATCTAAGCCACTGAGCCACCGTGTCCCCTTGCACAGCTATAGGAAGCAACAAATTTTGTTTGCCCCATTGTTATTTCTTATTTGCATAATAGCAATAACTCACTGATATTTTTTCTGGACAGAGGGGAAAAATAGAATTACAGGGAATGAGATGTGTCATTATAGGGTGAGAAAATTAAAATGAGAAGCACTATGGAAGATATTCTGAGGAAAGGCTATGGAAATGAAAGCAAGGGTCTTTTACTTCAAATGATGTATTAGTGTAAACCCCTCTCAGATGAAGGAAAACATTCGTAAAATGTTTTTGCCAAAGAGATGAAGAGTAAGGGCTAGCTAGCTGGAAAGAAGAAATACCGTTAATAGGGAAATAAAAATTTACTTATTTAGTTATAAGTAAATGATTTACTCTATGATTATATAGAGTTCCTTTTTTCAGAGTTTATTCCTATGTGTGGCTACCATGCATGTAACTATTATATCAACAAAACTTCTCATGGATCTTTCAGAAGATATACAGAATTGGGTTGACATGATAGTAGAACCATACTGGAGATGCAAATGTTTAGAAGTTTATCCAAGACTGCAACCAACCAACTGTTTGTATGCTAAAAAATTATTATTATTAATTTTTGACTCACATGGGAACAGTTATCATCCACTTGTTAAAACAAACACTTGTTAATTACAAAAAAAATATTGGCTTAATCATAAATATTCCTATATATTGTTAATTCTACTCATACCAACTCACCGACCCAAAGACATCTTATTATCAGCCTGAATCTATCCATTGCGGGATAAAGACCTTTTCATTGAAGGTTATGGACTGCAATTTATCAACCAGTATGAATTGGTAGATATTTTTTTTTTTAATTTCCCAGTCTAGGGCTGAGAAAAAGTGGCAGACCGAAGGTCACCCATGCCTAAGGGAGGAACAGAATTTGGACTTTCCTATTCATATGCCTCACTGATTCCTACTTGTATTTCTGTTGTCCATTAAGTATTATAGATTGCTGTAATGAACCATAGTATAAACCAGGGGTATCAAACTGGATTTCTTTGAGGGCCGAATCTATATTATAGTTGTTCTCTGCAGACCAGCTGGGGGGAGGGGGGAGGACACAGATGGCAGATGGGACAGATGCCTCCTGCATCATCCTGCCAGCAAAAATGGGTTGTGTCCCATTTTTGCTAGTAGAAGCACCACAGGCCAGTTCTTTGCTATTTCCAGGTCAGCCCTGCACTGGATCCAGTCCATGGGCCTTGAGTTTGACACCCCTGGTATAAACAGTATGTACCAAAACAGAAAAATGACTTTAAGGTACCTGTTCCATCTGTCATATATATAAAAAAAATAACCTAAAAAGAAACTTGAACTAAGCAAGCAAAACAAGGGTTAAGGTTTAAATTTATGGTTAAGGATTAACTGCTAGATTATAGAAACTGCTATTTGACTGTGATTCAGAGAATAAAAACTACTTATAGAACAAATACCAATTATTACTATACAATATGTACTAATTTCCACACAGAATGGATGTGTGGTTGTATGCGTGTTCTGCACATGTGAACCTGCAGACAAAGACGTATTTTGAAAGTTTGTCCCCAAACCAGCTTATCACGATCTTCTATTTCCATTGACACTTTGAAATTTATTTGACCTGTATTTTTCAACCAGATCAGAACAAGATCAGAAGGGCCCCCCGCCCCCCCCCCCAGGGCTAAACTCAGATTTTATTACAGCAAATAACTAAAAATTGCCTCTTTGGGGCATTTCAAAGGACAGTATCCTCCAGTAATAGATGATATATCAATCAGAAAAATATATTCATATGAAATGAAAATACTGCTACCTCAACATTTTTGCACTCATTAAAATGCAGCAAAATACTGGTTGACTAAGTCCCCTTTAGCAAACTTATGTAGATGATTTGGAACAAATTTCTGCCTGGACACCCTCCCACCCCTGACAGATATGTCTGATGCATCTGAAGGAATTTAAGAGGCAGTTATAGTGACATAAATTTAATGTGTGTGTGTGTGTACATACAAGTCAGCTTTTTATCACATATAGGATTTTATAACATATTAAATGTTTATTGTATTTATGTGGTCGTCCATCTCACAAAACTTGAATAAATTGTACCCTCATTTCAAAATCAGTTTCTTTTTTTTAATCAAGTTTTTTTAATTTTAAATTACATATACATATCAATGCGTGAACAGTGTGACACCTGGATGCCATACATTTCAGTATAAATAAAATAATATGATTAATCATAGTTATCACATTCATCTGGCTTATATGTTTCTAATAGTAATACACATTTATATCTAATTATAATCTTTCATTCTTTCATATTGTTTAAACATACATAACACTACCGCTGTTCAATTTCTAAACCTCTTATCATTACAGTTATCTTATCTTATGAAAATGTGTATACTAATATTCCCCCTTTCTCTTATTTCTAAAATCAGTTTCTTAAAGATCAACCTATATATTTCCAAAACTCAGCCAACTTTCTTTAAAAACAATGGTAGCATAGTCGTAATGAATGGCTATATTGTTTTTTATTTACTAAATCCATGGTTAATATTGTAGCAGCAGGTATTAAACAGAGCTATAATACTTAAAGTTGGAAGGAGCATGTGGTTTCAGTAATGTTTTAGGGTGAAGGATCCCCTTAAATCTGTTTTGGGAAGCCGTATGGATTCTTATTATGTCCACCTTTTTTCACTTTGTTTTAGCTCCTCTTTCAGATCTTTGACAGTTATAAAGAAACAGAGAACAGAATAAAAATTGTGTGTAGAAGCCTCTTATAGAGTTTGAATATTTTACTATTCCTTTTCTTCTGCGGTGTTTGGACAAGCAGGAAGAGAATTCTGAGTAGGTGTAGCCAATGAGCCAAAGTATCTTATGGGTTTGTTTTGCAAATAATGGAGGTAAAAGAAGATAGAAAGGCTTCAACATCTCATGAAATGCTCTCTTTCTTTGTCAAGACAAACAGAATCACATTGCCTCCACAGTACCCAGCTCTTACAGACAAATTTAAATTGTCTTGCGCAGACCTTGTATTGAATTGTATGAGCCTAGGACCAGGGGTGAAATCTAAATTTTGTTACTACCGGTTCTATGGGCGTGGCTTGGTGGGCGTGGCAGGGGAAGGATACT
>JANHFM010009001.1:0-12278 GCA_032468115.1 Grayia smithii
GTATAAGACGACTCCCCACTTATCTGAAGATTTTAATGGGTTAAAAAGTCGTCTTATACGCCGGAATTTACGGTATTAACACATTTTTGCCACCCCCACTTCCCGGTATGTATGGCTCTGAGAACTGTTGTCTTTACCTTAATCTACTCACAGCTAACTATTGACCCTTCTACTTGTCATCCTTTAAATATGTTCATAATTAAGAAGACATTTTTAATCCTCACTGGCACAGTCCTAGATAAAATATGGATTTGGTCCCTTCTTTTCTTTCAATCAGGCACAGAATTAGAGAGAAGTCAGCATATTCATTTCCATTTTCCTCTCCGTCTTTCAAAGCTGAAAGACAGCAAATTGCATCATGGTTTAATTGTCTCACAAATTGGAGGCGCCAGAGAAAAGGGTATAGCAAGAAAATGCCAAATAGACAACTACTTCTCAGTTTAAAAGAACCTGAGATGACACAGCGACCCTAGTAGGGTATACTAAAAGTTATTGGGAAAGTTCTTGATTTGCAGTCTATTATTTGAGTGTGCTGTCCTGAGTCCAGATCAAGCATTCCATATTCTAAAGTTCTGTCCTGACTTTAGGACAAAATAGCTTTTTGTTTGATGATGTCTCTCAGCATTCTAATGGTTCTCAATGGTCTTATCATTATTTTTTCTTAATTCCTTCAACTGCTGAAACTTGGAAAAGACATTAACTAATAAGGTTCCAATTCTGATACCATTGACTAGTTTATCCATAGGTTTCAATGAAGTGGATCCAGCTATTCTGAACCAGAAGTTCCCATATAGAAATATGCCTAACACTAATTCTTAATATTTTCAAATAGATTGCTTCTGTGCACTTGTTCCCATTTAAAGCAGATTTAGCCAACTTCAAGCCCTCCAACTCTGTGTGTAAATTTTAACTTCTGAACTGTTTATTATTTAGCTCACAAAATAGACTCTGTCAGCAAAACTACTGACAGTAACCCTGAGCAATTAGAATACTTGATTGCTATTCCAGAGCCACTAAATATTCAGTGAAGAGACTGTCAAAGGAGACAGTTTTTATTAAGGACTCTGCATAAAACACTCTGCATCTATATCAATTATATTACCCACCACTACTTCATACAAATAAAAGACTTTATTCTCTCCAATGCAAATTATTCTCTTTTCCCCCAAGAATAAAAGCAGCTAGGCACTCAAATAGTATGCCATTACTGAAAAAGCCAAAATTCTACATAAGGTCAATCTTATTTCTCATTGAACATAGGTTTTGCTTGTATTTGTTCAGAAACAATATAAAATATATAATGGTAACTATGCTGTAAGACATTAATATGGCAGTCCTGTAAAAGCCAACTGCCCTGAGTGTAAGCCAATTCCAGACTAGGATGACTTTAGGTAGCAGATAGAAACTTCCATGAAAAAAAAAATCTTCAAAAAATCTTTATAAATAAAATCAACCACAGAGGAAAATTCTCAAGCTTGTTTCTTGCCTGATAGAGTAAATAAATAAAATATTTGTTTTTCCTATGCATGGAGCATTCAATCATACAATATTGCATTGCACTACCAAAGAATGAAATACAGGCCATGCACAGAAGTACAAGTTTTAATATGAGATTGTTAACTATAAAGAGGCTGAGTTTTAATCCAACAAATATTACTATAAAATAGAACTTCCATTAAGTCTCTAAAAATATTCTCATCTGCCATTTGAAATTCAACAGGGTTGACCCTACTTTGATGAGGGAGTTCTGAACAGGGACACCATCACAAGGGTTTGCCTGTCAGTCTTCAATTGTCTCCTTCTTTATTTAAGATGGGAGCATCTGGTGTAAATTTATCTCAAATAGAACTTGCTTCTTTGGGAGACACCTCTATGGAGCCCTAGACCAGGGATGGGGAACAATGGTCTTTTTATGTCTTGTGGACTTCAATTCCCAGAATTCCTGAGCCAGCCATGCTGCCTCAGGAATTCTGGGAGTTTAAAGGGCCATCATTCCCCACCTCTGCCCTAGACTAAGAGCTTGTTTGAGAAGATAACAATTCTGAAGAATTGTAGCAGGGGCACTTGTAAAATGCTGTGTATGGCTTATTCTTTTAATTTAGAAAAATGGAAATTTGGAGTAGAATAGAGCTTTTAAAAAACTGCTCTACATTTTAAAAAAGATTTTAAGATTCAGCAGGAAAACAAAAATCTGCTGACATTAATGTTTCAGTTAATCAGTTGCCAGCATTTCAAATACTCTTCCTTTATGTACCTATCCCTTTTTAATAAATCCCAAATTGATTCTTTCTCTCCAATCGGGCAATCTGAATTATACTCCTAATTATATTGTCAGGACAGATGAATGCTCCCAGAAAGGTTAAAGGAGGAATTGTTATTTAACATCATGGTGCTGATCTGGTGACCTCTCTCTTTAGTTTCTGCTTGAGACAGACCATTTATCAGGGGTAAAAAAAAGAGAAGCCATTTTGTCAGGAAAGGTCAGCGACACAGGGCTGCCATATTTCAAGTGCCTGGAGTGAAAGAATTAATCCTCTTCTTAGTTAGAATGCATTAACCCTTTTAATTAAACAGAATTACATTAAATTAATTAAATTAAGTTAAACGCACAAACTCTTTAAACTCCAGAACTAGCTCAGTCATTATCCAAATCATATCATCATTACTTCCTTAGGTTATGTCTCATTACCTTTTCATAAGGTAAACATTATTGCATGGAAAGTCTGTCTGGAAAACAGTTATTACTGTATAACTGATGCACCATGAGCCCACATCTCAAAAGTCACAAACTTGATTTGTGTCATATTTAACACCTTCCGAAGAGCCTTTGCAACTGGTCTCTCCACAATTAGTCAAAGGCAATTTTCATATTGGTTTCTGCTGATATGAACTGTAGCCCTTTACAGTCTTAGTGACAGTTATTCATACCCTCCTCACCGTAAGCCTGCATCACTACAACAAAAGCCCAGAAACTGCAGTTTGTGGAGAACGTAGCAGCCCATCTGCCTGGAAATCAGAAAATATTGTATACTTTTCGCACCAAAAGCTCATATCTCAAGACCCACCAACCTGAATTGCTTCATATTTAGCATCTATAGAAAAGCTTTTGCAACAAATTTCTCCACAATTAGTCAGTTCTCATACCAGCTTCTGCTGAGATGCTTCAGCTTCAGCCACATTTTTCTACTAACACAACATACTTCAGTATCCAGAAAATGGATACTGACATTTTTCACAACATACTTCAGTATTCAGAAAATGCAGCTGGAGCAGAATGCAGCAGCCTGTTTGCTGGTGGGTAAGAGCTGCTTCAGTGATTTGCTACTACCAGTAGTTTGATGAGCATTGCACCAGTGATTGATAAAGTTGTATTTTTTAAAAAAATCAAAATGTAAAATAAAATTCTAAGCCTTAGTTTTAACCTGTGAAGCCTTTTACATGGCTTGGCTCCCATTTACCAATGAGACTGTTACCTTCAAACTGAATCTGTTTGTCCTATGCATTCGGGATGGGGGAGGAAGCTTGGAATGTATTTCCTTTCCCGACAGGACGTGGCTATGAAGTGAGACCAGAAACGGGCCTTGTCAGTTATGGAATAGTCTTCCCCCAAGAGGTCAGCCCCACAGTTATCTTTTAGTAAGGCAGTGAAGACTGTTTTGTGACGGAATGAAAAATGAAATGTTTAGTCTTTTTATTTCTGAATCAAAATGACATTTCATTCTTTATTTTAAAACATGAATTTATGGAAGCATATTATAGTTTTATGGGGATTAACAGTTCTTTTTTATGGTGGTTAACCGTTTTGTTTGATTTGTGTAGTTTTATGATTGTGAACCATCTTTTATCCCACTATATGAATATGGTGAGATATAAATTATGGAACAACAAACCAAAAGAATGAACCTATTTGCATAGAATTAAGAAAGTCTCATATTTTCAATAGTTCGTTAAAAGTCTTGCAAACTTGGGAGAAAGAACTTCTTTAGAAAGCAGAGAACTCATGCAAAAGTTATAGAAATGGTATTTATGTTCCCTGTTTTTACAATCTCTCATTTTCTTGCTACCCGTCATAACATAATACAGAAAGTAGTGTCTTGCTCATGGTCAGCTAGTTTCAAATACACAAGCAAATAAACATGTAGATCTCAAATAGCTGGCAAATTAAATATAAAAATATATGTTCTTATAGAAACTTACTACTTTGCATATTACTAGTCTATTGTATATTACTAGCCTATCACTATTACTAGTGCCATCTGCAAAAAGGCATAAAACAAATTTTAACACAAGGTAGCAAATCATAGCCCCTCCTCCAATACCGATGGAATTCTTCATTTGTCAGATAAAGCCTTAAGATGTCCCCAAATCTCCACCCTGAAAATCAACATCTCAAAATCCATGGCTGCTATTGGCTGAATAAAGGATTATTAGGCTCATCTAGTCCACCTTGTCAGCATCAGGTCATTTTGTATGTCAAGATGAAATCAGGGTAATCTAAATTTGTGAGTCCAAGAAGCCTAGAGGTTAGTTATGGTCTAACTGTGGCAGAAAGTAATAATGCACATATGTTTTATTGGATAGCTGAGAGACTCTTCCATCTCCAACATAAAGCACCTATCTCTATTTTAAAAGCAATAAAAAAAGAATATAAAGCACCCATCTCTTGACAGAGGATGCCTTTGCTATTAAATTGGTAAGAGGCACTGAGAAAATTAGTTACTCACACAGGAAAATTGGGGAAAATGTAGTATTTTTTCCTGACACTTTGGCAGTGGACATAGCTGTGCTGATAAATCCCGTTTCAAGGATTCTCTCTTTTCTATAATTGAGGGTTTAGGACCACTAAGACACCACTGCATAATTCACAGGATGAACTTTGGTTATTGAAAAATGGGGAGCCATTTTTGCATCTTTAGAACTTCATTTCTTTCATGTGGAGATGAAATGATGCAACACAGCTGGTCACCTGTGGTCAATTGAACACTGAAGACTCAAATACACTATGGCAGGGGTGTCAAACTTGCGGCCCATTGGCCAGATGTGTCACACACTGGCCATGCCCACCCATTTTAGGAAGAGGAAAAAAGTCGAGATATGTCATGTGAGGAAAACATGACGCCACGAGTTTGACAACCCTGCACTATGGCATCCTAGAAGACGGTATGACCTTGTTGATAATACATGTTGTAAGATACAAACCAGCATAACTTACCATTTTGTCCAGAAAGATCACCAAATCCTGAGGTAAATAAGCAAAAAAAAAAAAAAAAATCAGACATTGATATCAAATTTTTGAGAAAAATCCTCTTATTTTGTCTTCCACTGCTTAGTCCATCCTGGATCAGCCCAGGCAGATACAGACTGAGAGCAGTAGGTATACAACATCATGCATGTTCTCAATGCTATTTGCACTCCATCAGAGTTGAATTTTAGCCGATCATAAAAGTGCACTTTGGGCATGCAGCCAATTCAATCTACCTAGGGCAGACACTGTATTTTATTCACTCAAAACCTGAAACACCATCAGTATATGAAATGAAATTTTCCTATGTCTCCCACTGGTCACCTTCTGAATCATACTCCATTGTGTTTTGACAGAAGTATGGATGCTTTCCAAGTTGAAGTTTAGCTTTTCTAACTTAGACTATTTCCTAGGTCTAGATGTGTTCAGGGTAGGTATGGGGACAATTTTTCAGTAGAAACCTGCATCTTTTACTAACTCTTTCCCCCCCAATGCAATTGCTCCCTGCCCTGTCCTTGTATGGAGATAATGACTCTTCCTAATGATGGACTTCTCTCAGCGATGGAATGAAACTTCCTTCTGGGCTTTAGAATGCCAGATACAAGCAATGCCAGATAAAAGCAATATGGGCCTTTTAGAGTCCTTAATACTGATTTAACAGAAAGCAGATAGATAATTATATGTATAAGTATCGCATCTCCTGCCTTGCCTATCAAATGGCTTAATTGTCCTTGCAACCAAAAGTATAATAAAGGAATCTCACTGTTAGAATGCTGCCCATGAACGTTGTGTTCCAAGACCATAATTATAATCCTACAAATTCTCACACAAATCAGCACGCTTATTTAAAATGTTCAGGAAACCGACGTTTTAGAGCTGGATGAACTAACAATTCTCAAGTGTGGATTTTTTTTTTGCAGAATTGTAAAAGTGACTTAAGGAAATCACTCTCATTCAGCTTTAAACAGCTTTGGTAATATGGAGGAGAAAAAGCTGGCTAAGTTACAATTCCTGTAGTATAAATTGCTAAGAATCCATGTGATGTGATATATCTACCTAGGAAAAAGCAGTAACTTTTTTATTTTATAATCCTCAATTACTAAAAAATAAATGGACTATGATATATACATAAACTAGCAATGCACCCTGAAAGTTCTGTCAACTTTTCTCATTCCTATACTTGCTGTTATTGCTGGAAATCCCATGTCCTGCTAAAATTTGTGCTGGATTACCAAAGCCTCAGTTTATCTGCTTTTGTCTCTAGAACTTATTGAAAATGCACCAGATTTTTTACTACAATAATAACCACAGTACTGCTGCCATTAAACAACAACAACAATAGAAGCAGCATCATATTAGCATCTTCTTGCTGATCCAATGTAAGAAGCATGAAATGGTCTGGTTGTTACATTAAACCACTTCAGGATGAGTCAGATTACCATATGAATGTTATTTTTTCCTCTCTGTTGTGTACAGGTAGTCCTCAACCCAAAACCATCCATTTAGCAACCATTATGACAGTTATAATGGTTATGACAGTTATGACAAAACTGAATGAATGGTGATTACAAATGGACCTCCAAGTTCTGCTGTCCTGGCGACTGCATTGCTTACTGATGGAAAATCAGGTCCCCCAATTGCTATCGTCTTGCACGTAAAAAACTAAGCTATGAGTTATATACATGGAAGTTATACATTTGAAGAGTATCACATCAGTCATATTCCCATGGCTTTGTTCACTATTGAATACTCAATTGCCTGAATGTAGTTCTCGCTTACTGGTGGCAACTGGGTCCAGCAAGTCCATTGTTAAGCAACATGATTATAGGTGTGACATTATGTGATTGTGTTGACTCATAACGGACAGTTCCAGCAATCCCGGTTGCTATCAATAGGTAAATCTCACATGTTCGCAGCTTCCTGAAGTCACGTGATCACCTTTTGTAATGTCCTACCAGCTTCCCCATTAATTTTGCATGTCAGAAGACAACAGTGAAGATGATAAATGAGATTATGTGACTGTGAAGATGCTGATATGCTGCAATACAAGGATCAAAAGTTCAGCTCATTCAATGCCATTTTAACTTCAGATGGTTGCTGAACAACCATTTGTGGGGATCACCTGCATTGATGTTGACCTTCTTTGGTTTAAATGCTTCTTTGAACTGTTTTACATATTGATATATCATAAATGCTGTTGAGTGTATCTCAGTCACTACAAGTGAAGGATATATCATTGAAGATCATACCTTGCAAATTTCTTCCTGAGAATATGCTTCTGTATCTGCAACAGAAACAGGTATAATTTATATGTCGCCCAGAGTCCTCTGGGAGTTGGGGGGCCATATAAATTAATAAATTAAAATTAAATAAATTAAATAATTAAAGCCACTGTATGCCCACAAATTGATTTTAAAATGCAAGACTTGCCATAGGCTTCTTCATGTGTGTAATGCCCCTCCAAAAACTTTCAAATTAACACCCCAGATGGGCTTGTTTTCATAGACTGCATAAGGAAGACAAGCAGCTTTCATACAGGACTATAGAAAGAATACTCTGCATCGTAGAATAAAAGATGGTTGAATCAAGATTAGGGAAAACTAATTTCAAATATTCACTATACCATAGCTATAGCACTTAGACGTATATACTGCTTCACAGTGTTTTACAGCCCTCTCTAAGTGGTTTACAGAGTCAGCATATTGTCTCCAACAATCTGGGTCCTCATTTTACCCACCTCGGAAGGATGGAAGGCTGAGTCAACCTTGAGCCAGTGAGAACTGAACTGCCAAACTGCACCCAGCGGAAGTAGTTTGTAGTACTGCATTCTAACCACCGCGCTACCATGGCTCATGTTTTTCCATAGAGTGGAAAAACAAAACTTTTGTCCTATTCAGGATATGAGCAATACCCAAGAAGCATTTCAATTAGTTGTGTTGACAGAAGGCAATGATCCATCCACCAGTCAGCAAGTATAGACTTTTCTTGGAACACATCACTCCTGGAATTGCCATTACTTTGATCTACCTCTCTCTCCCATCCATCCAAAAGTCTACATGCATGAGCACTCATGTCCCATGACAACTTAGAAAGGAAAAAAAAAGAAAATTACAAACTCCAGGAAAATAGAAATGCCAATCTTACTACTGAAGTTAGAAGTTTCAGCCAGCAGGACAGTTTCTACCAAAATGTAGAATAAAATCAAACTGGACTTTCCAACAACAGAGTAAACATATTGACCATTTAAATTTCACCTTATCTCTGGGCTATTGAACAGAACTCTGGTTTGGAATCTTGCACCCTGAAACTCTTGAGATGACAATATTATTGCTAGAATCTAATTCCTTTTGGGATCATGGATCTTGCATAATGATGACACAATAGCTCCCCTCAGGATATGACATGCAATAAAAAGATTATGTTCAGAAGAGACTCTGAACCTAATCAGTTAAGGAAGAAAGCGGGGATGGGAGGGGGAGAGAAATGAAAAAGCAAGCTCTCCTTGTATTTCTAACAAGCTTCAAAGGATTTATGTCTGCCCTCTGCATCCCTAGTAGCCACCAGAATCCATAAGCATTCTCTTCTGTCGCCTGCTCAGGGCAATTTAATGTCTTTTTTCCACTCAGGGCCCAGTTGTGTCAACCTTCCATTTTAATCTCCCACACTATCCTTTACATGTCATCACTCTGGCAGTGGGAAATGAAATGACAACTATCAGATTGGAACATTGTTATTTCTTGACACTGCTGGTGAGACTGTCCATGACCAAAAGTCAGGGTCACTGTGCCTAGAAAATCCTAGAGCAATATTACATCCAAAAGCAAGAAGGACTCTTACAATTTGAAATGTGAAATATAAATTGTAAATATAATCTGATCCTAGATTTTTCTGCAAACACTATAAAAAGAAAAAATAACTACCGTACATCTCAATTGTTTGACTGCTACTGGAACTTGTTTACTGACACACAACTGCATGCCCACACATAGTCAGAGAAAATAATGCTTGACATTTCGATAATGAGAGGATTACAAATCTAAATGTGATGAGAAAACGTCATGTTTATTTATAAGTTCTCCCTAGCTGTGTCGGCCAACAAAGTGGCACGTGCATATATAAAATGCAGGTAAATCAGTAAAATGTTTTAAAAATCATGTTCAAATGCAGTGTTGATTTGGGGGTTTTGTTGTTTGATATATCAAAAATGGCAGAATGGAGCAAGGAGCTTTTATAGCTAGCATTATGCCAAACATTCAGATAGCCGCTTCGTTCTACTTCATGCCACATGGCCTAACATTTGCAGAAGCTATCAGCGGGGCTATGCTCTGTGTATGCTCTATGTAGTGCTGCCCTTGTAGGCTATTTAAAGCTTCAGTTCGATTAAAATGTGGTGATCCAAGTAGACATAGGCTCAGTTTGCCTCTATGACAGCTCTAGTACAGCTCTGGTGACTGTCAGCTGAGTGCAATTCAAGAAGCCTTGTTTGACTTAGGCTCTCGACAGTCAAGGATATTATTTTGAGAAAAGATTCCACTCTTAGGCAGATAGTCCTCAGCTTACAATAGTAGTGACCATTCAAAGTTACAACAGCACTGGGAAAAGTGACTAATGACTGTTTTTCACACTTATGAGTTGCAGCATCCCCCATGGTCATGTGATCAAAAGTCAGATGCTTGGCAAGAGACTAATATTTATGACAGGTGCAGTGTCCCGAGGTCATAGGATCACCTTTTGCGACCTTCTAACAAAGTCAGTACGGATACACTGAACTGTGTTACTAACTTAACATCTGCAGTGATTCACTTAACAACTATGACAGGAAAATAAGGCAAAACTCACTTAATAACTGTCTCACTTAGCAACAGAAATTTTGGGTTCAATTGTATTCATAAGCAGAGGACTATCAGTAAGCACTACTGTACATGTATGCCTGTGCATTGAAGAAAGGCAGCAAATTACTGGAAATGGCCTCTCTCTCCCTTTCTCTATCTGCAAAATTCAAACTCCAGCATCTCTATATCTAGTGTTTATTAATTTTCATTAAATAACTCAATGTGATTGAGATAGCTTGGGCCAAGAATGAATTCACCCAGTGAGTTTCCAAGCTTGAGGGTAGAGAATTTTCTTCCTTCCCTTTATCAAATTTATATTGCTGCCCATCTTACAACAAGTGACTCTGGGTTGCATACAACACAGCTTTTGTTGCTAGTTTTCCCAGTCTGAGTCCAACACATCAACCACTATACCATACTGGCTTTACGATGGTAGAGCTGGGAAATGCCTATCTTGGTTCGTGACCTTTAAGAGTTGCTATCAGTTACAGACACATTTACTGCATGAAGCCCATTAATATGTAAGCTTTAAAAATGCAAACAGTATTGCAGGGTTCAAACTACAGCGAAGGTGCAAGAGTTAGTTAGGGAACATTTAAACTATTTGCTCATCTCTTGGATCCTGACAAAACAGTTGAATTCATGGTCTTTAGAGCAGGCTTAAATAGATTAAGGGATCAATTTTACTGTAACTCACTTTCATTTTAAATTATTACTGTCATTTCTTTGCTTCACAAGGTGACTCTTGTATTGCTAAAACCAATGTGAAAGTCGTAAGTGAAGAGCAACTAAGAAATTACTTAAATAGCAAGGTCATATTTAAAAAGTGGACCAGTACAGTGAATCTGTTTTAAAACACACACACACACACACACACACATGAAACATACCTGGTGGACCCACAGAATCTCCATAGCCTTTCATTTGCAAGGCAATGACACGGAAGCCAGCATCAGCAAGGGCAGGAATCTAACATGGAGAAAAAGACGTATGTAACCTTTTTGAGTGCACAGGTAATGTGGGCCCATCTTCCTACAACCCAAAACTTCCATGTAAACATTGTAGCTGCCATATATTTATGTATGAGAAAGGGATATTCCTTTTCCTTCAAGTAAGTTGAACTTATTCCAAAAGATGGCATTCATGCAAATGAGGAATAAATATGCTTGAAAGTTATGTCACCTGGAACCTCCAAGAAAACCAGGACTCTGGAAATCCGTGGCAGAGGCAAATCACTGGACCACTCCCCATCTCCACAAAGTGCAACTCGGTGTCTGGCTAAAAACAGGAAGGAAGAAAGGCTTGAGTTATAATTATCAAAGGCAGAAGAACCTGTGTCTCTAAACTTCAGAGTAAATTGTTAAAAAGTAGGGCAGGCATAATAACAAAAACAAGAAACAGCTATATGCAAAGCAAACCAAGGGCTTAGAGATGGTACCTACCTCTACCCCCTACTTAAAATTGCCATATGGGAAATGATAAATAGATGATCAAAACCCATCTTCCTGTAAAGACACTGGTACTGTCAGTGGCAGAAGTCAAGGAATGAATCCAAGCAAATGGGAGTTATTGCTTAGCTTTTACAACAGCAGCAAAATGGCATTATTTTCTCTCTCTTATAGTACATTACAGCCCCAGCTAAATGGCACTGTTTACATGTAAAGTGAGAGATGGGTTGAAAAAGCATTTGCTGAGTTGCAATGAAGAACATGAGAGAGAGACAGAGAATAAGACCAGATTTGCTTTCAGCTGGATGTTGTTTGTATAGATGCAAACAAGATGATGGAGGCCATGTCTTGCCAGCTATTTGGGATGAGTTCAAGCCAGTGGTGGGTTTCTACAGGTTCGGGCGAACTGGTAGTGGTGGTAGCGGAAGGCTCCGCCCACCTGCCCGGACACTCTGCGCATACGCCCGGTTCCAAACCGGTAGCGAAGGTAAGAGGAACCCAATACTGGCTCAAACCTGCTGTTTGCACTATATGAAATGACCAGGGTGGATAAAAATCAATGATTTTTTAAAAAAAAATTAAAAAATCGGATTTTTTTAATTTAAATCGGATTTTTTTAATTTAAATCGGATGTTTTTCATTTTTATCAAATTTATTTTAATAGAATGCTTCTGGAGTAAAAAATCTATCAAAAGATTGTTTTCTATTTAAGACACATTAATAGTTTAGTTTATTCAGCATGACATGGAACTTAGT
>JANHFM010009007.1:11321-22981 GCA_032468115.1 Grayia smithii
ATATCGTTACTTCCTGGTTTTAACACACTTCCGAACAGGTAGGGAAGGTAAGTAGATTTCACCCCTGATTTCAGGCAACATATTCATGTGCTTTTATCATAGACACCATTTTAAAGAAAACGTTTCTTTAGTTTCTTTTCAACAGGAGAAAGTGAAATATAAGTTTGTTTGGTCTTTCTGTAGCCACCAGAGAGCACTCTATTCTTGGGAATGTGGCTGTGACATTAAGCT
Source organism: Grayia smithii (assembly GCA_032468115.1). Taxonomy (NCBI): domain Eukaryota; kingdom Metazoa; phylum Chordata; class Lepidosauria; order Squamata; family Grayiidae; genus Grayia; species Grayia smithii. The sequence continues at coordinate 11,553 of JANHFM010009007.1, forward strand.
AGGAGTAGAACCAAGCTGCCAAAAATAAAGAAATTATATGTACACACTACGCAGCTCAGATGACTCTGCTATCAGAAACCATTTATCTCAGCCTTTGGAAGTCTAGCCAGACTTGTAGCTTGTAGGCCAAAAAAGAAGCATGAGCCACCTTTCTCATCAGCCAACAAGGATCTGGAAAACTCTTGAACTCAAGAGCTCAGTGAACGCAGTGTCTCTTTCTTTTACCCAGCAATCAGACCCACCCTGCCTAAATCCCCAAAGGAGTGACTGGATCCAGTGTCCCACTTCCGAATGCTTCTGCTGCACTGTTTTCTCTGTCTAGAGAAGCAAATTTCCTGCTGGGAGGGCTGGAGACAGACATAGACAGAATCATAGCTCAGATACTTGAACCTTCACTGTCCTTTTCCACTGGGTAGAACATACTTGTACTACTTCCAACTCTCTCTTTAAATCCTTCCTTGAAACTTTTGGAAAAAGATTAGTCTCACTGTCTAGTGGTTATCAGCTGCTTAAGAACATGTCCTCCCCTTCCCACACAGCTCCTCTCAGTAGCTCAAAATATAAATGCTGTCTGGAGGGATCCAGGCTAAATGGGCTAAATCCTCCACCGGTCCCCACTGGTTCTCTGCCCGCGCATACGCGGTGTGTGCCAGACATGCGCTGCAGTCATGCATATGTGGTGTGTGTCAGACGTGCACTGTGTGCATGCATACACAGTGCATGCCAGACGCACACTGAATGGGCATGCACAGTATGTACCAAACACGCACTTGGCATGGAAAAAGGAGCCATTTGAAGGTAAGTAGAACAGCGAGGTGGGGGGGGGAACAGCTATGCTGTGCTATTTAGATTTGCTAGAAAACAGGATTTCCTGCTTTCTCGCACATATAAATCACGGGGGAAAGCTGATCATCAGAAATACTGGTTCAGACCAACCGGTAGCTTTTTTTTATTACTGGTTTGCCTGAGCCAGTAGTTTTTATCACTACAGGTTCTCCTGAACTGGAGTGAACTGGTAGCATTTCACCCCTGGCTTGTGGCCTCTCATGGATTACAGCACCCTCCCTGGTCTCTCTTTTATTACATTGGAAAGCTGTTGTCTCACTGGGAGGCTCTGTGCTGTCAAGGAAGATGAGTAAGAATATCATTCTGCTCTGAAAAAATACTTTTACATGTCCTTTTAAACAAGGTTGATAAAGCTGAGATCAAGGCCCATCAAGATCGAAAGCTTAGGTGTGAGCCATTTTTGCAGGGGAGGGGGTAAATGGGAGTTCCAGGCTTGTGGGCAAAGGACTCATTACAGGTTCCTATTCTTTTTCCTCCCTCCCCCTAGGATGCAGCCAATAGGGTAGATTGGACCAGGGCTGGGTTCTACTTACCTGTCCTACCGGTTCTAAAGGTGCACGTGCTTCGCGCGTGGTCAGGGTGTGTGGAGCATGTGTCCGGCGCGTGTGCTTCACACGCGCGCACACCAGACGGGCGCTCCTGCGGATGCGCAGAAGCTTTTTGGGGGCAAAAAACATTAAAAAAAGTTTTCTGCGCATCCGCGCAAGCGCGCTCTGCACGCTCCACGACCGGGCTGGTAAGTATGGGCGTGTGGGACGGCACGGCACGGGATGCATAGGATCAGTTCGGTGACGTCACAGCATCACCGCTACCAGATCGTGTGAACCGGACCGAACCGGGGCCAACACACCACTGGATTGGACAGAATGAGGTGGCTGGATGGAGTCACTGAAGCAGTCCGCGTGAGCTTAAATGGACTCCAGGGGATGGTAGAGGACAGGAAGGCCTGGAGGAACATTGTCCATGGGGTCACAATGGGTTAGACATGACTTTGCAACTAACAACAAAAATAGGAAGAGTGCTGCTGGGTGAAACTAAAAGTTCTGTATCTCCTTTTCTGACAGTAGCCGCTGTCTGATCCACCAATCCCTAATGAATGTATGCTCATATATAGACCAAAAAGGCTGAAATCCTGGGGAGTTTGGTGTCATTCACCAGAGATGATGTGGAATCAGATGGACTGACTCAGCAAAGGGTAGCTCTCCATATTATTCATGTTGTTGTTGTTAGTTGCAAAGTCATGTCCGACCCATTACGACCCCATGGACAACATTCCTCCAAGCACCTATAAAGCCCTACATGGCTTAGGCCCAGGGTATTTGCAGGACCACCTACAGCCGCAAACATCCTCCCGGCACCTGGTTCGCTCTCATAGGATTGGCCTCCTCAGGGTGCCCTCAGCCAGACAATGTCGGCTGGTGGTGCCCAGGGTGAGAGCTTTCTCTATGGGAGCACTGACCCTGTGGAATGATCTACCCGGGGACCTTTGGACCGCCCCAGACCTTTGCTCCTTCCGCCGCAACTTGAAGACATGGCTTTTCCATCAGGCAGGCTATGGTTAGCCATTTTTAATTACTTTTACATTATTCTAAATTTGTTTACTTTTAATCTGTTATTGCCCCTTTTTAATTTAATTTTTAGTCTTGATGTTTACATTATGTGTTTTTACTAGGTGTGTCTTGTAAATTTTATATGTTTTCTATGTTTTTAATATTTCCTGTGTTTTTACTCTAAGCCGCCCTGAGTCCTTCGGGAGAAGAGCGGCATATAAATTTAATTAAAATAATAAAAAAATAAAAATAAAACACTGTTTGCTACCTCATTATTAGGCATAATAGACCCCAACAATAGGAGACTACATTTTATGCCCACATACCTTTTTGCTACCTCAAGAGCTGGCAAATAATACTTTAGGACACCTGACTGTGACCTACATCTTTTGGCAATACGTACCATGATTTAATATTCCATTACTCTTTGCTGAACTAATTAGGCCCGAGGTATATGAGTTGTTATAGGTTAGAAGGTTAAAAGGTGCTTCAGAATGTACTGTATATGGGTGCATAGATAGTGTTCCTGACCACTTTTAAACCAAAGTACATCTTTTTCAAGGATGACTTCTGCTAGCATTTTATTCCATCATCAATGAAAGAGAAGCAGTGCAGTAGCACATCAATAATATGGGTGGAAGCAACAAAGGGCATCTGTCTTTATTCCAGAATGCTGCAGCATCATTATCTAATTAATGTCATGATAATGTCAATGTCAGCCAGCGATATTATTCTGAATGCAGATAAACTTTTCAGATAAACATTAGGAAGCATTTCCTCCCTTTGCAAGCTGTTCAGCAGTAGAACAGACTGGTACTAAAGATGGTGAATGCTCCTTCTTCGGAAGACTGTAAGCAGAGCTAAAGGATAACCTCTTAGAGATGCTGTGGAAATTAATTTCCTGTGTCAGCTGATGTGAGGCTAGATTATGTTTGAAGTTCCTTTCAATTTTATTAGTCTACAATTTCAGATTGATCTCTGAACATATAGAAACAGTGCTTCGTACTGTTCCATGACAGCAAGAACAAATGTGAAACATTGTCTAGATATATTGAACTCAGATCAGTTTCAAAAGCATTGCCTGGAAGTATAGTGAATTGTTGTCTTTAAAACTGCCTTCCTATTATACATTGGATAAATTAGCATCACCACTAAATTTCATATTTGAAAGATTTATTTTTGTCCCAATTATCTTCTGGAGGGGTTTAAGCAAAACTGAAATTTCATCTTTTGGAGCCTGCCAGATTTGTGGAAATAAAAAAAAAGAGATTCTGGACAAGAATGCATTGTAGTTAGGTCTAAAGTAGTATATGCATGGTATATTTTATTTTCTATCTTCAAGAAATACTTTCTGCATTAGTCTAATAAGTACAATAGACTTAGACTTTTATATACCGCTTCACAGTGCTTTTCAGCTCTCTCTATGCAGTTTACAGAGTCAGCATATTGCCCCCAACAATAGACTTTGGATGGATGGAAGGCTGAGTCAACCTTGAGCTGTGGGAATCGAACTGCTGAACTGCTGGCAGTCAGAAATCAGCAGAATTAGTCTGCAGTACTGCATTCTAACCACTGCACCACCACATAATAACAGTAGCATTTTGGGACAGCAATAGCCCATATTTATATATCAGATAAAAAGTCACTGGATATATAGCAGAAAGTATTTAGCAAGAGAATTAAAAGTCACTTTCTAAAAATATTAATTGTTATTGTCACATAACTCCCACCAGCAGCAAGACAAAGGGAAAATATGAGTATGTGGAATCTAGTGTTATGTGCATAGCAGTGGTGAAATCCTCTGAAGTCTGCTACCAGTTCCATGAGTCTGTTACTGAGTGCGTGCCGGCGCAGTGTTAAAAAAGGAACATTTTGAGTCTGCAAAGGTAAGTAGAATAGTGAGGGGGGGGAATCCACTCTGCCATGCAATTTAGGTTAGGTAGAAAGCAGGAAATCCAACGATTCTAGCTAATATAAATCGCACATCACAGCTGATCGTCGCCCAGCTGATCATCGGAAATACCGGGTCACCCGAACCAGTAGCATTTTTTACTACCGGTTTGCTTGAACCAGTCCGAACCGGTAGCATTTCACCTTAGTGCATAAATGTGAGTGTGTGTATGTATAATTGTAATATATAACACTGGACAAAGTATTCAGTATTTTTGTTTTTACTTTTAATTTCCTAACTTTTTAGAGCATGAGAGCAAATTGTTAGTATCTCAACCCTCACCATAATCCAGCAAGAGACATTTTAAGTAGAATAAATTAAGCTTCTGCAGGGAAACCTTGCCTGCCAACCTTGGTAGTAAAGATCCGTTGAGGATGTCCTCTAGGGCAGGAGTTTAAATGCCTTTAATTAGTCTTATTATTGTTTGCTAGGCACATGAAAATTACTTGGGGCCTCAGGGGATAATGAACAAAGCAATACAATTGCTTTTCTTGGAAGACTCTGGCACCATAATTGGTTGGGTTAATATGTCAAGTGACCATGAGTATGTTGACTCTCTCAGACTGATGTGTCCTGGGTGTGCCTTTCTCAATTTAGAAAGAGACAGTCTGAAGAACTGGCAAGGAAAGTTATTTCATGATATTGAATTTCCTCTGCAAGGCAGAGCCCTGTCTCAAGATGTGAAAATGGAAAATCTAAGCGGGACAGTCCCTGAGGTAATTTTAGCTTCAATAATGTTTTATTGCTCTATACATTACATATATAATTGGTATTAAATATATAATTAATATTTCAATAACATTTTTCTTCAGTACTAAAGGTACTACCATCACACCATATCATGAAAACTGTAGGCCACCAAGAAAAATCCTTCATATTTGAATGGTAATTATTTCTGGAAGAATTAATGTAATGTCCATATATCTTAACCAGGCAAAATCACATCAATTAGTTATATATTAATTTTAATGCAAGCTTATTTCTGCTAATATATATTTGCCAAAACTCAAAGCAGGTCAAAAAGGCAGAAAGTTTTGCTCAGAAAGAATTAACTATGTTTCATTTAGGAAAATATCAGAATGAAGAGTGAGTTATGATTCCCCAAATAAGAGGTGAATTGGATAAGGCCATAGCCCACTGGTGGAAAAACATAAGGTGGTATGAAAAAAATGCCAACATTTACCGGGCCAAACTTCAATCAACTAGCCCAACTTTGTGGAAGGAAGAGATGTGTATGAGAGCTGTAATTATCATAAGGTATTATGCAGAATATGTATTCTTGTTGGTCCCCTGCCTTGATTTTTCTTGAACTCACGGTTAGACCCAATAGTGGGATTCACTTACCTGTGCTACTGGTTCACTTGTGCATGCATGCTGGCTTTGCTCACATGCTCACCCCGCAGACTGTATTTGATGACGTCCGGGTGGGTGGGCGGAGCCTCTCACCACTGCTACCAGTTCGCCAGAACCGTGGAGAACCGGTAGGAACCCACCACTGGTTAGACTATGTTGCAAAGGTATGTATGGTTGTGTGAACATGAGGAGCCTTTAGTTCAAACAGCAAACTGTAATACTTGTAAACCTACAGTGATTTCTATGTGGTGAGTGTCTGGATAAAAAAGAGTAACCACCATTAGACTTGATTCCCAGACTTATTGTGAGAATGTTACAGTTCTCATTTTATGAAAATGGCTGATTCTAGCTCAGGATAAATATATTTATTGATTATATGCCTTTTCAGTAACATAGACTTAGTTAAAAGGAGCTCTATTTTCAGAATAAAGAAATTAAGTACATTCCAGTTACAGGTTTTCTCAAATAATGTGTGCTCGAGAATATATGGCACTCATTAGATCACATTTATTGATGGAGACACCGCCATCTGATGCAGAGATTTGCATTTTTATAATGATGTGGAAGAAGAGGTGGTACTGGTGTCTCCTAAGATTTGGTGCTGTAGGTCAGTGCCTACATGGTCTTAGCCTGAAGTTAATCCTGTTCTCAACTATTCTGCAGTAGCATAATCCCACCTATGCTCTAAGGTACAGAAGACAGGCAGGGCCAACTCAGGTGATCTATGATGGGTGGCAACCATAGTATTACCACTGTACAAATGAACTGGATAATAAAAATATTTCAATTATAAGTCTGAAATTACTAGACCTTCATCTCCAATAAAAAAGCTCTACCTAGACTTGTATATCTAACTGCTCAGTCCATACTGCTGGATCATTATTAAGTCTCCGTTAGATTAGATTAGAATTCTTTATTGGCTAAGTGTGATTGGACATAAAAGGAATTTGTCTTTGGTGCATATGCTCTGAGTGTACATAAAAAGACAATGTATAATCATCAAGAATCATAAGGTACAACACTTAATGAGACATAGGGTATAAATAAGCAATCAAATCATACTAGGAAACAAAATTGTAAGAATATAAGCAACAAAGTTATAGTCAAACAGTCATAAGTAGGAGGACATGGGTGATAGGAACAATGAGAAGATTAATAGTAGTAATAGTAATGCAGACTTAGTGAATAGCTTGACAGTGTTGAGGTAATTATTCGTTTAGCAGGGTGATGGCGTTTGGGAAAAACCTGTTCAACCTTCAAAATACAGGTAGTCCTCAATTTACGACCACAATTAAGCCCAAAATTTCTGTTGCTATATAAGACAGTTGTTAAATCAATGTTGACCCATTTTACAACCTTTCTTGCCACAGTTGGTAAGTGAGTCACTGCAAGGTAGTAACACAGTTGTTAAGTGAATCTGGCTCAGGGTGAAATGTTCACACCAGTTCGGGCGAACCAGTAGTGATAAAAGCTACCAGTTTGGGTGAACCAGTAGTAATAAAAAGCTTGAACCGGTATTTCCAATGATCAGCTGTGCTGCGCGATTTATATTCGCTAGAAAGCAGGAAATCCTGCTTTCTAGTGAATCTAAATCACATGACACAGCTGTTCCCCCCACCTCACTGTTCTACTTACCTTGTTAAGCCTCCTTTTTCCACACACAGAGTGCTTTTGGTGCGTACCATGCATGCATGGGCAGTGAACTGGTGGCAATCCGCTAAGGATTTCACCACGGACCTGGCTTCCCCCTTGACTTTGCTTGTCAGATTATTCCAAAGGGGGGGGGGGAGCATATGACCCCAGGACACTGCAACCGCCATAAATATGAATCAGTTGCCAAGCGTGAAGTTTGATCATGTGACCATACCAACATCTCCCAACCAAACATTCTAGATTTGCTGGATTATAAATTCCTTTATTCCAGGAATACTTTGGGCTCATTGCTGAAGAAATGGAGTTATAGTCAACATATTGTGGGAAGGATGTTCCACAGCAGTGTTTCTCAACCTCAGAAAATTTAAGATATGTGAACTTTAACTCCCAGAATTCCCCAGTCAGCCTGTAGTGAAAGGGAGAAATCTCTCACACGCACAAGCGCGCGCACACACACACACACACACAGAGGATTTCTAGGCACCACTCTCTGTTCCTTGTACTTAACGCATAGGATAGGGAAGGAAAAATATTTTATCTGTGATGTAGCTATAATCATTTATACCTAGATACCAGTTAACTGCTAATAGATACCAGTCAAAAGCAAAACGTCTAACCTCTTGTCAATTTATGGCAATATTATATGAACCCACATCCAGATAGCCATTTATTTAAAACTGGTTTTTCTTTCCTTCTCTCTAATAAATAGATGATTAAAGCCACACAAATTTATATCATGTTTATTACAAGGTAAGACTAACACTTATCTCAAAAAGAGATGTCTAGATTTGTTGTTCCTTAATAAAGAGCAATAAAATAACATTTTGTTGTCTATAAGAAGTAACATGTTATTTGCCAGTGGCAAGAATGAGGCAGAGATACAGTGCTAACACAAACATCTTAACTATGATCGATTTCCAGGTTCTTGCCAGGAAATTTGGGATATCCCAGAAAGCTTATTACAATTTTATTAACTACACAGTTAACAGAATAACATAGTTGAAAGGGCCCTTGGAGATCTTCTAGTCCAACCCTCTGCTCAAGCAGGAAACTCTATACCAGTGGTTCTCAACCTGTGGGTCGCGACCCCTTTGGGGTTGCCTAAGACCATCAGAACACACATATTTCCAATGGTCTTAGGAACCGAGACACCACTACTCTATCAATATAGGCTCAATATAAGGGGCCGTGGGCCGGCACAACACAAGTGAAAGAAAACTGAAGAGGAGGAGGTGGCAGGAGGAGGAGATGAAGGCACCATGGCGGTCGCAGCGGTGGGACTGAGAGTCATCAGCCTCAAGCAAATGGAAGAAGTGGGAGGGGAGGGAGGCGAGGCAGCGCGGAAGACAGGATGGAACTGCCACCAGCAGCAGAGGTGGGAACAACAATGGAAGCACCGCCGGTGGCTGGGAACAACCTTACAATACACGTCGGTAGTGGCAGCGGCAGCAGCGGGGACTCCTCGGGAAATGGCCAAGTCCGCCACCCCTTTGCCTGCCTCCTTGCCTCCCTCCCTGCCATGGAGACAGACCAGGGAGCAGCAACAGCACTGAGAAAAAGGAGCCGCAACCAATGTCTGCATGTGCTGCAAGGGAGAGGAGGGGGAGCTACCAAAGAGTGCGCCGCTTTGGAGAAAGGCATCCAGTGCGGGTCACCACAACATGAGGAACTGTATTAAAGGGTCGTGGCATTAGGAAGGTTGAGAACTACTGCTCTATACCATTTCAGACAAATGACTGTCTAGTCTCTAGTGATGGGGGTACCCACAACTCCTGGAGGCAAGTCGTTCCATTGATTAATTGTTCTAACTCTCAAGCAATTTCTCCCTAGTTCTAGGTTGGCTCTCTCCTTGATTAGATTCCATCCATTGCTTCTTGTCCTGTAAAGGAAGGATCAATCCTGAAAGATACCCTATCCTGTACCTCTGATTTTATCCTGCAACATTGTCAGGGTATGAAAGAGTTAACAGCTGTAAACTGAGCCATAAGCAGAGGCAGCCAGAAGCTGATGCAACAGAATGAGGCAGCAGAGTCACTGTCACTTTAAAAAGCTGGGTCAGAAGCTACCTATTTAAAGGAAGCCATTAGAGGGTGTTCCTTCTTCCTGAAGCCTTCTCCTAGTGTATGATCATTCTTGTTCTCATGGTTGTATCTGTAGCTGTAAAGGTATATAACCACGTATATGTCTGTATATATCACTGTAGATAAAAACTGTTATTTAATCTAAAAGGCTCTGAGTGCTGTGTACTGTTACAGCTCCTGGGTTAATCTTATATTACTAGTTATGCTTCCTGAACTCTGACAAACATGCAACTTGCACGGGAATGCTGGGTACCTCCAAGACTTGATTCATATTAGCTGGGTTTAACTATCAGGCTAGTCTAAAATTGGTTATTTTGAGGCATAATGTGTGTACATAGTCATTGCAGAATGCAAGCTTTGGTTTCATGTATTTCTTATGAACCACCCAAATGTAACTTATTCAGCATGAAAATGTTTTTTTTAATAATTTATACATTTTTACCAAATAAGTCATAACTGTCTAATTCATATAGTATGATAAATCATAAACTATAGGTTGTAAAATACAATGGTTAGGTTCACATAATGTAATAAATGTAATGTGAGTTTGTGGTTAACATATTGTACAAACACATCTATTGAGAAATAATAACATTCAAAATAGGTCTTTGATGTGCCATGTGATTTGGAGGACATTTGAAGGCAATAGGCTCACAAAGTCCTAAAATTTGCTCCTGTCGTTCAATGTCCTTCAAATGTTGCTAAGCTGTGGCTTCCAATTTCTTCACCTTCAGTCATACTGGTTAGAAGTGTTGAAAAGTATCCAGAAGACCACAGATCGTTCATCAGTCTGCTATAGTACCATGTTTCCCAGAAAATAAGACTCATCCCAAAAATAAGCCCTAGTCTAATTTTTTGGGATGGGCTTAATTATAAGCCCTACCCCAATAATAAGCCCTAGTAAAGAGGGGTGGGTATGGACAGCACAGGAGGCAGTCCTTCCCTTCCCTGGTCACCTCATGGAGGCTCAGCCTCTTAAACACAGCCCCATGGATCAGCTGAGCCAGCGAGGGCCGGCAGCTGCCTCTCATTCTGTCTCCAGTGGAGGTGTTTCTGGCACACCCTTGCTAGCCCCAGCGCTGCCTGCGGTGCCAGGCAACTTCACAGCTGAAGTCCCCTCTATTCCACAACTCACATTGTGGCTCTGGAGCAGGTGCCAACCACAGTTTGCACTCCGCCAGGTGCTCCGGAGGTGGTAGATCTGGGCCAAGTTGCCCCATGCCAAGCAGGAGCAGCCCAGGAGTGCTGCAGAGAGCAGTACAACCAGCAGGGTGAAGAGCCCCTGTGAGGCTAGCAGCAGCAGGTCCAACATCTGGGCAGAGGTGGGGGGGGAGCCAATTGCAACATGCCACATGGCTTTCTGCCTCGCCATAGCAGTACCCTGAGTATGACCTGAGCTCCAGTGTCCCAGCAACAGCTTGGTTTGTTGGCACTGCAGACAAGTGGACTACGGGACAGAGGGCAGGGCTGGCGGTAGCTGTGCTCCCACTCCCATCAGCCTCTGCACTTGCTTCCTTCTGTGGGTGAAGAAAAATAAGAAACCCCCCCCTTCAAAAAAATAAGCCCCGGTATTTATTTTCGAGCCCAAAAGAAAATAAAACCGGGTCTTATTTTCGGGTAAACATGGTAGTAAAGGAGTTTTATGCCTGATGCATCAGTGTAGATACTGTTTCTTGAAGTAAGTTTGTAAAACACCCCGAATTATAGAACAGTCAGCAGTAGTTCAAAATTATCCATCTGCCAGTGCCTTTTGATGGATATTTCTGATTGATCCAAATATGTATATCTCTATGTTCATCAATAATAGTACAAATGTAGATTTGATGCGCTGTAAATTTTACTGCGCATTCAACTAGGAGGCCGGAAGAACAGTTTACTGCATTTGCCTGTATGTAGAGTGTTTTGCATGATCTAGGACAGTGTTTCTCAACCTTGGTGACTTTAAGATGGATGGACTTCAAATCCCAGAATCCCCCAGCCAGCAAAGCTGGCTGG
>JANHFM010009007.1:65363-85042 GCA_032468115.1 Grayia smithii
CGACCTTGGTTTGATGCTAGAAGGTTTCAAGACCCCACCAGGGCCTCCCTCCTTAGTCCATTCCAATATTTTATTTCTTCCGTCCAATCGTGTCCAGTGCAGTTTCTTGGCAAGGGTTTTTCCGAAGTCATTGGCCGTTGCTTCCTTCCTAGGGCTCAGAAAGAGTGACTGGCTCAAGGTCACCCAGCCAGCTTTTGTGCGTAAGGCGGGGCTAGAACTCCCCGTCTCCTGGTGATTGACTCAAAGTGTCATCTAGCTGGCTTTCCTGCCTAAGGTGGGACTAGAACTCCCCGTCTCCTGGTGACTGGCTCAGTCTCCCAGCTGGCTTTCATGCCCAAGTTGCAACTAGAATTCCCTGTCTCCCGGTGATTGGCTCAAAGTTGCCCAGTTGGCTTTCATGCTTAAGGTGGGACTAGAACTCCCTGTCTCCTAGCAATTGGTCCAGAGTCACCCAGTTGGCGTTCCTGCCTAAGGTGAGACTAAAACTGTCTCAATCAGTGACGCCGGGCGGCTTCCCGTTCCCAAATGTCTAAAAAGAGTGAAAACATGCAATCAATAAGAAGCATTTTAAAAGCCATTAAAAACATATAAAACAAACCTACATAGCAGCCGAGATACTTAGTCAGTTACCAGTATGGATAGTCCTCAATTCACAACAATTCATTTAGTGACCATTTGAAATTATAAGGGCACTGAAGAAAGGGACTTTTGAGTATGGCCATTTTCCACACTTACGACCACTGTACCATCCCCAGGGTCACGTGGTTAAAACTCAGAGGCTAGGCAAACTGACTCATATTTATGACGGTCGCAGTGTCCCGGGGTGTGTGTGTGTGTGTGTGTGTGTGTGTCACATGATCCCCTTTTGCGACTGTCTGACAAGGCCCATCAATGGGGAATCTGCATTCACTTAACGACCGTGTTGCTAGCTTAATGACTATAGTGATTTGCTTAATAACGGCAGTAACTTGCCAAAGGGGGCGACATTCTGTTAACAGCCGTGGAAGTTTGGGGCTCCCTCGGGGCCGTAAGTCGAGGACTACCTGTAGAGCCAAGAAACGGGGCCCTTGACGCATTCAGCACCCCAGCCTCAGGTGCTCAGCCAGGGGATTTAAACTCTTGCCAGAGGCCAGCAAGATTGGGGGCCATTTCCCTTCTTTCCTCAGCTATTTGCAAAGCTTCCTGAGACAGCCATTTTGCTTTCTTGTCTTTCTTTTTCTTTGGGATGGTTTTAGTTGCTACCTCTTGTACAATGTTGTGAACCTCTGTCCATAATTCTTCAGGCACTCTGTCTATCAGATCTAATTCCTTAAATCTATTTGTCACCTCTACTGTATATTCATCAGGGATATGATTTAGGTCGTATCTGAGTGGCCTGGTGCTTTTCCCTACTTTCTTCCATTTAAGCCTAAATTTTGCAATGAGAAGCTCTTGATATGAGCCACAGTCAGCTCCTGGTCTTGTTTTTACTGACTGTAAAGAGCTTCTCCATCTTTGGCTGCAGACACATAGTCAATGTGATTTCTTGTTGACCATCTGGTGATGTCCATGTGTAGAGTCGTCTCTTGGGTTTGCTACAACCATCGTATTCTCTTGACAAAATTTGGTTACACTTAGACTTTTTTAATTCCTATAATGTATGTAGGATTTTTAAACTGTTTTATAAGCAGTTTTATATTTTGTTTGGCTGGTGTTGTATTACTGTTTATTTATTAAATGAGTAGGATGAAATATTATTCTTTACATTCATCAAAACATATATTTTTTTTGTTCCATGGTTAAAAATATTACTGAAATTCCTTCATATCAGTTGCATCTTATTCTTTAAGACTAACTAGGAGTGTATTAGGAATGGAGCTAGATCACAAATGAGCAAGAATAGAGTAGAGCAGAGTATAGAATAGAATAGAATATTCTTTATTGGCCAGGTGGGATTGTTGTATATTTATTTGTTTTTTTAACATATGTCTAGACTGAAAAAGAATGTTCTTTGGAGTGGGTGTAATCATTTGGATCTCGGACAGTAGTGGGTTCCACTTACCTTCACTACTGGCCCGAAACTGTGAGCATTTGCTTGTGTGCACATGCTTTGCTCACGCATGGCGGTTCTGTGCATGTGCAGAGCATCTGTGATGATGTCCAGGCAGGTGGGTGGAGCCTCCTGCCAGCACCACTACCGGTTCACCCAAACCGGGGCGAACTGGTAGAAACCCACCACTGATCTCAAAATGTTCTCATCTATTGGGCTATCTCCCTTTGCTGCTTAGATGATTACAGTCTGCAAATAGTACTACATTGGCAATGTTCAGAACTGGCATTGAGATTGCTGAAGTTTGGGATGATATCCTATGTAGATGCTACCATATTTCTGAATATTAATTTTGATAGTGACTTTTTTTGTAATCCCCTATGGGGAAGATAATTTTTGAATGCTTAGCAGTTTTACAAGCAGCAGATGGACATTCAAAGTTATTCCAATAACGTCTTATAGAATCTCACTAAAAAGGAGGCAGATGGCAAAGCAAATTGCTTTAATTTTAATAAAAAGCTTTCATTTACTCTGATTTTAGCACTGGCAAATAGCTGTGAATCAGCTAATGTGCAGATGATTGGAATTTATCCTTCTTAGCGCTGGACAGTTTAGAGGGCTGGCATCAGATAGCCAGCCTTTGGCATATGAAGCTGTCAGACTGAATTCTGCTTCAGCCTGATGATTAATTACAACAAATGGATGGCTCTTTTGGTGGTCTTAGTAGGGATGTTCTCGTCTTTCCTAATGTTTCCTCCCATTTCTAGAAGAATGATGGTTTGGTCTAGGCTAGAGGTCTTCGAATTTGACAACTTTCAGACCTTTGAATATCAACTCCCAGAATTCCCCAGACAACATTGGGTTATTACTTGAAAAAATGCTGTCTGTCTGGGGAATTCTGGGAGTTGAAGTCCACAAGTCTTAAAGTTGCCATGTTTGGAGACTACTGGTCTAGGCTGTTAGGGAAGTTTATGGAACTGTGAAAGTTATCAGGGTTCAGATCAATGAATGGGACAGTTTGCCTGATGGTACTACGAATCACAGAGGCAAGAAATCTTCCAAATTTCAGAATGAAAGATAGAGATGATAGTGAGGTAGGGTTTATTTTGAATGTAGTTTCAAATTGGATCAAATATCGTTCAGTTAGATAGGGTGCAATCGATAATGGCTATGGCAATAGCCTGCATTTTTTCCAAGCAAGAACCCAATGCCCATATTTTTCCAGATCTCAGCGATTCATACACACTTTTAAAACATACATTTTAATGAATTTTCTGATACACTCTTCATTAGCATACTTATGAGCATGGTAATTTAAGTAATGAGTTAAATATCACTGCTATACCTGCATGGTTGCAAAAAGACAGACAATAAGCTTGTCAGATTTTTGAGCTTGGCTTGGCGATCAAACTGATAGATAAACAAATAAATGTCATTCATATGTACAAAGTACAAATCATATATTTAGAAAAAAAACAGGTTTTTATTTTATGTCTACTGTCAAAAAAGCCTTCCTATTTTAAAATAGTAAAAAAAAAATTGACACTCTGTAATCTGCCCACTCTGCTAGAGTGGGTAGATTAGAGCCATCTTTGAATTTATTAAGCTTTTATTTGAAAGGTTAGTGAAAACATATGCCCTGCTGAGATTTCAATGTTGCACAGCTTCTTACAAAATGCGCACAATAACCCAAGTTAGAATCCTGTTCAGAACGGAGTTATTTCAAAAATGTGCCATTCAGTCTCAGCATCGGCTCAGCATGCAGGGTGTTATTCCAAGGTGGGGGAAAAATTACATGGGAATGATTGTAATTACCTGATTTATGGATTATGCTGCTTTGCAGTATCCTTGCATTAGGCTTCCAACTTCACATGCAAACATTCAACTGCGTGATGATTTTCACATGAAGTCGGTTGAGCTTCTTCTCAAAAGTACTAAAATACTTTACAAAACTGCTGTAATAAATTATTTTGCCAGGGATCTTCAGAGCAAAAGTGAAACATCAAGTATTAGCTAAGAGTTGTCAAGCTGTTGTATTAGCTCAACTTTATTTTGCCTTTTGTTGTGGTTGTTTTGCTCATGCATGAGATTGTCTTCATCAAACAAACAAAGAAATACATTTCTGTCACCTGTTTTTTTTTCTATCTGAATCATATGGTGATACCCCCAACTCTGGGTCACATTTGAAATCCCAAGGATGATCCAGTACTGCAAAATACTATACTACAAATTTGCTGAGTGTTGTTGGCCAACTTTATGATAATCACCTGGACAAGAAATTTCAAGATTGGATAGAGGCACAATCAATCTTGGACAATGAACTGGCCAGATTTTCCTTTCTAACCACTCCACTTTAGATAATGTCTTGGTCCTATGCCATCTTACCATTCTGCAAGAATAGATCTGTACTATAGATAATTTTGTAATTTTATAGTATCAAGATAGATCTATTGGCAAAAGTTGAGTAACATAAATATAGACAGGTGTCCCCTGTTCCTAAGTGAAGAACTTTGTAAAACCCCTTGGTTAGAATTAGATGCAACACTCAAGGCATTTTGTCTGATTCCAGTTGCTGTTCTAAAAAGGAGTTTGACAAGGCTGCATCTTAACCCCAACTTTATTCAACCTCTATTAAACTCCCTGGTAGACAGAAATAATTGATTCAAGCTCCTTTCCTTATTCTCCTCCAGATAATAGATATTCCACTCCATTAACAATATGTTGATGATCATTCATCCTTTTACTAGCACTTTTAGGACTTAGGTGAGCACTCAGAGCTTTTACCCACTCCTGTTAAGATGGCTTACTGATAATTAATGATCAGAAAACTAAAGAGGTAGTTTTTGCCAAGAAACTCAAAGATTTAAATGGGCCACTGAACTGAAAGAAATTAATCAGGTTAAAAGTGTCAAAGATTTGGGTTACAGGCGCCTAGAAAATGTATAGTACATTGATCATATTGCTTCACAAGCATAAAAGTGTTTAGCAGCTATTCCATTTTTTTTTCAAACAAAACGTAATTCTGTTGCTCATACAAGAATTCCCAGGGAGAGACAAACAATGGCATGTCTCCTGTCTTTTAATAATCTGTAAAACTTCATAGGGTTGTTTTATGGAAAAAACAGGAGGAGGAAGGCGGATTGTGTATGTTCATTGCTTTGAGTGATTTATAAAAAATAATAAAGGATGGAAATATAATACATAAATACCACTACCCTCCATAAGGTAGTGAGGCAAAATAAATATTGTCCAATAAAATTGGAGTTCTTTAATAACTTAAAAATATTTCCCTTCCTTTTCTTTCTAATTTTTTATCTTTAGTCTATATATATATTGTGTGGGTGTGTATACATATTGGTCAAAGACCATAAAGATCCAATAGAAGCTCTTCAGTAACAGACAAAGAACACAACGACAAACAAAGCAATGTTATCATTCCATACATTGCAGGAATATCTGAAAAGCTCAGGAGGATTTTCTTCCAACACAACATACCATACTTTTCAGAGTATAAGACGCACTCCCCCCCCCCCCAAAAAAAAATGGGTGGAAATGTCTGTGCATATTATACAGCAAATGTTGCCAAAACCCCACCCAACTTCTGGCTCTCACCCTTCGGTCTCTGCCTCCGAGCAACTTACCTCCTTGCAGCAAACACCGTGGTCAGCTTCAGCACAGCCTGATTTAGCATGAGCAGCTGATTGGCTGTTGGATCATCCTCCCGGAATACCACTTATCAGCTGTTTCAGGCTGTGGAGATCATTGTTGCCCATTGGCGCAGTCACCGCTCATTGGCACTGTCACCTATTGCCGCCTCTGCGCACCCCATTTTTGGCCTCTGTGAGTCCCATTTTTGGCTTGGTCCAGGTAGCAGGGATAGGCAGCGGTGGGGATCCCTGCTGCCTGGAATGGGCTAAAAATGGGATGTGAGGAGGCTGAAAATGGGGCACGAAGAGGCCCAAAACGGGATGCATGGAAGCCGAAAATGGGGTGGGGAGAGGCGGCAATAAGTGACAGTGCCAATGGGTGATGGCGATCCCCACAGCTTGGAACAGCTGATAGAAGGTATTCTGGGAGGCACATCCAACTGCCAATCAGCTGCTCGTGCTAAATCAGGCTGTGCTGAAGCTGACCATACTGTTTGCTTCTTTGCTGCAAGGAGGCAAATTGCTGGGAGGCAGATTTTTTTTCTTGTTTTCCTCCCCAAAACCTAGGTGTGTCTCTTACTTCAGAGCATCTTATAGTCCAAAAAATATGGTAAGTGCACACTTTAAACCCAAGAATACATGAAGGCAGAAGCTTGTCAACCCCAAGAATAAAACATCTGAGGCAGACCTCAAACAATTACTTCACTATTTTAGCTTCTCCTGTGCACCAGATTCTCAGACTTTGTTTGATATTCTCCCTACAACAGTTCTTAATTGGGAGATTTACTATAGTGTCAATGTGTAGGACTACCTGTCCATGCAGGGCAATCACTATTGAGACCATCACATATATGCTTTTACACTGTCCCTACAACTTGTGCAGTCAATAAATGTTGATGAACATGTTTTATAGATCATAATGAAAGTTTTCTTTGTCATTTTGTCCTCTTGGATAAGGAACCATTTGCAATACATAATGTTGCTAAATTTTGCCTAGCAGCAATTAAAATCCATAAACGATAATTAAGGGTTCTGGGCGTGGTAAGCTCACTGAAAAGCCCTCTTTTATTTTTATTTTATTTTTATTTTTTCATCTATTTTTAATTGCTGCCACAATTACTGATAGTCTGCAAGTCAAGTGGAAAGCAATGCCTTTCAAATTTTAACTATTAAATTCCATTCTAAACATTGATGTAAAAGAAGGAAGCTTGCTGTCACTTTGGATTCCCTGGTTTATAAACCTTTATTTTGGGTATCTTAATTCAATGCTTAATATGCAAGTAATAATACCATATAATAACATAGCACTATATTATATTATTTCCTTAAATATTCTTTTATTCTATTTTTTTTATATTTTAAGCACCGCATCCAAACTTCATATTCACTTTATGTATATTTTATTATTTTACTTTTTCCTTTTATTCATTCATTCAGGTTTCTTGGTGTCTTATCATTTTAGATTTGCCTATAATTTTGGTCAATGACTGTAATGAACTTGAACAAAGGCAAGGAAATGTTTAAATGGTTAAAGCAAATAAAGTGCCATATGAAAAAGAAAAAGGAAATGGAACTCTCTTCTGAGTTTATATAGTAATAGCAAATAGATTTTCAGTATATACCATTCCATTGTGCTTTACAGCATTCTTTGGATGGTTTACAATGTCAGAATATTTCCCCCAAGAATCTGGATCCTCATTTTACTGAGCTTGGGAGGATGGAAGGCTAAGTCAACCTCCCTAGGCTGTGGGTAGAGTTTTTCCTGCAATACTGCATCTAACCATTGCGTCACTAGGGCTCCTATGTTATATACAAAACAATAGTGAGGACTTGAGTTTATAGTCCTGCTGTTCTTCTGAGATTCTAAACATTGAATTCTGATCAGAACTTAGATTTAAATATTTTATGCGTATCTGCATGTGTGTGCACAGGTGCATGGGTATATATACAATGAAATACATACAATATATGCAATGCAATATACATTGCCTTGTATATGTTCATGACTCAGGAAGTCTAAAGCATTACTTTGGAATTATTTTTGAAGTGTGCTCTGCTAAATACACTGTACACATATGTCAAGCATACTACAAAATAAATAATTGCATCATTTGAGCTTTTATGTTTATTACATTTTTGTTTATTACTTTCTGTTGATTTTGCAAAGGAAAAAAAGAGGTATTTATAGGAACGTGATTTATTGAAGATGTAAAATTTCCTAACAGTGCTTCAGGCTAAAGTGATATCTGTTGCTGGTGATAAAACTTTAAGTAAAATGACATAATTAAAACATTAGTGAGGAATGAAATGAATAAAAGATGCATGCCTCCATGCCCAGGCGTTCAGCTGATGGAGCTACAGCTGTGGTACACCTAACTGACATTCGAGCTGCCAAAAATAAGATGTAAATGTTGTCTTGCTGCATAAATGAACAAATTAAATCTTAAAGCAGGATTTACTGGTAAGATATTGAAATCAATCTCTTTAAAAGGCATTTTAAGGATATAAAGAACTATTGTAGATATCCCAGGTAAAACTAAACATAAAAATGAATTGCCTTTGAGGCAGAAGAAAATAGTTTCTTGCAGTGAGCAATATTGCAGCATCTCAGCATGGGTCTAAAGTCCCATTTCATCACACACACACACACACACACACACACACACACACACACAGACACGGAGGGAGAGAGAGAAAAAAAGGCAAGCAGGCAGGCAGGCAGGTGTGGCCACATACTCCATAAATGAATTCATAAGAAAGTTTTGACCATCATGTTAAAAACATTGAAATTTTAGGACGAACACATATGCTCATGTCTGTAATATGGTGGATTTGGTCCTTAGTTTTTATAGGTGGAATCCCAGCAGTTTCTCCCAGAAGAAGGGCAACTCACTTTAATCTAACAGTACCTTTCATCCTCCCTCTTATAGCAGAAAACTTAAAGAGCCAGACCAAGTTCACACAGTGAAGGATGATCAAGTTGTTTCTTTGGATCATCAGTATTGTTTTATTGGTGAACCATGGTAGTGCAGTGGTTAGAATGCACTACTGCAGGCTGACTCTGCTCACTGCCAGGAATTTGATCCTGACCGGCTCAAGGTTGGCACAGCCTTCCAGCCTTCCAAAATCAGTAAAATGAGGAGCCAGATCATTGGGAGCAATATGCTGACTCTTTAAACCATTTAGAGAGAACTGCAAAAAACAATATGGGGTCCTATGCAAATCTAAGTGCTATTGCTATTGGTATTATTATTGTTTGCAGATAATTTCTCCCATTTGCAACAGAAAACACTTTCCCTAACCCCCTCCTCCCCACACACAAATACACATATATTAAAAAAAGAAAAATTACATGGGATGAGTGATAAAACTAAATAGTTACTTAATTCATATTCAGGTCAGACCTGGATCTGAGGCAGACAAGAAGAAATGTTAAGCCAATCTATCTTGTTGAATGTGTATAGTTACCTTAATGATAAAGGATATTCAATCTGTCATTCACTGATAATCAGAAATATGAGAAAGAATGTCTTCATGGGCAGGGAAAGAATCTGACTAGCATGTGGAGCCCAAGAAAGAGAGATATGGGATGTTTTCTCAAACCTTACATTTGTATAGTAAATAAAGGACAATTTTGTCCCAGATTCTTAAGGAGCTAAATATGAACATATAAATCCTTCAACTCAATGATTATCCCATGGATTTATCTCTAGGTATAGAGACCAATCTGCTATTTTTTAAAAGCTTTTTTTTATTTAAGAAAAAAGAAAAAATGAAATGGTTGTTTGTATGTTTATAGGAAAGAGACAGATAAAGGTAAAGAGGCAGCGGAGAGATAAAATCAGAAATGAGGCAATTAGCTGTGTTTTTCAAAATGGTTTTATGGATCATCTCATAAAACCAAGAGATACAATTGTCATCCGAGGGGAGCTATCTGTATTTTTCAGAGTATAAGATGTACCTTTCTACCCCCCAAAAGAGGGTGAAAATCTGGGTGTATCTTACAGTCTGAATGTAGCCCCGCCCAGCCTCAGAAACTGAGGTTGCAGAGGCTGAAAAAAGCCTCTGAAACCTCCCTTTGAGAGGCTGGAAAAAAACCCCCTCCCAAATGGAGGTTGCAGAGGCTGAAAAAAAAAGCAAGGTGCAGAGCTCACAACCAACAAACCTGTTGCTAAAGTTCACCTCAGAACAGCTGATTGGGGGTATTCCAGGAGGCCAAGCCACCCACAATCAGCTTTTTTCTTAATTTCCTTCCCAAAAACTAAGATGTGTCTTATAGTCCAAAAAATACGGTAATTCTGTTGCTTCAAGGAATGTTAGCCTCATATTTAAATATTAGGCCAAAGCCAATGATGAGAAGGAATGACATGCAGGTAAAGAGGTGGGTCATAGATCATTTAATACAGCACTCTTTCCATTTTTGCACTGAAAAAAAAATGCCATGGATTGCTGTGGGATAAATGAAGTTCTTTTTCCAGCTCCCAGCAAGCCCATCATTGTTCTGAATGAATTTACAAATGAATATCTCCCAGCAACCCCTTGTTTTGAAGATCAGGACCATGGATCAGGATTCAAGACTAAGATTCAGATGAGATTAAAAGAAAACAGAGGAGGAAGAAGAAGGAAAGGAGGAGGAGCATGGATGAGGAGAGCTTTGGGGTGAAATTAATTTTTTTTATTAGTTCCCTTATTTTATCTAATACAGGGGTGTCAAACTTGCGGCCCACAGGCCAGATGCATCACATGCTGGCCAGGTCCACACCCGGTTTAGTGAAGGGGGAAGAAAGTCATGATACGTCACTTGAGGACGCAAGTTTGACACCCTGATCTAATATATACCAAATCATTTCTAAATGAACATATACCTTCATTGATAAACATTAAGTACCTATTAAATTAATAATTAGGTTTTAGAATGACATCAAAAACTCAAGCATCACTAGCTATCTCTTAAATATAGTGTCTATAGTATTTTAAAACTAAGTAAACATTTCAAGCAATTGATTGTGTAAGTTACCTATTCCCTGCTTCCCTACTGTTAATCATATTAAATACATTAGTTTAGTGATAAACAGAAGTGGCAAGCAGAATATATTCATAGTGTGGTTAAGGACACAAGCTTATCATCAGTCTTACTTCATATCTATACCGATGACAGGGAGGGAAATATACTTATTCTCTTCCCTTCTTTATAGGATCTTCCCCAGTCTGGTGTGTTTTATTTCAGGAATGTACATCCTCTGTTGATTCAAGTGCCAAAACAGAATTTTGCGTAGTATGTGAGGGACAAATGTACACATATATATATAGATAATAACTCTCCGGCTATTCTCTTTCAAGATAAGCTGTGTTATTCGGAGTGCAAAAAAAAAAGTAAAAAAAAAAATAGGCAAGAGAGAAGAATGCTAAAAGAAAATTAGCTAAAATGATTGGAAAAATGCCGTTATTGTTCCCTATACAGTGGGATTCACTGTATAGGGAACAATAATGGCATTTTTCCCATCATCAAGCATAGATGCTGTCTTTACACACATTAAATGAGCAGCATACTCACTCCAGAAATAAAACACAATCTTCTTTTAACACGTATCTTGTTATATCTGTTACATTTATAGTCTTTATCATTTTTTCAGCATCCCCACAACTTTTACGACTTCCTTTTCAGGAATTTTTCCTTGGACTCTTAACATTTATAGCCATCACCCTAAATTCTACAATTTAAACAAGGGACCAACAATTATTCCTATCAACTCTGGAGGGAGGCTCTGGGATTACAAAAGAGTTCATTTCCATTTAAGCATGTTTGCTAGCTCTTTCTTTCTTTTTTTTTTTGCATCCTGATTTTCAGGCTTTGAGATTGCAAACCCCAACAGCCCAAGCCAGTTTAGCCAGCAATGTAATGTGATTAGTAGTGTAACATATCTGCAGGGTACTAGATAGAAGGACCAAAAGAACAGTCTTTCATGTCCCAATTTTATACATGAGAAAAGAGGAAGATATAAAGTTAAAAAAATGGTGCCTGCCCTGTTTTTTCATACTTTGGCCATATCACTGTTTGGATCTTCAATTCTGACACTGTGGACTTTTTTATTCTGCCTAATTCCATTCAGTTGGGGCTGGTGCTGCATGCAGATCCTTTCCTCCCATAATCCTTTCCTACCATTTGCCTCTCCCCCAACCCCTCCACACACACACACACCCAGATTTTCCCCCTAATACTCAGCAGCTCAGGACAAAATTTTATTTTTATCAAACAAATTTTCCTATGGGATTAATTCTTTGACTTTCCATTTTCTTCCTGTTTCTATGGAAACTGCAACTGGTTCATATGTGTCGTAACCATAGCAACCATTATGGCTGAAGTAGATGGTGTGTGTTTTAAAGATGCAATTAAATAAGAATTAGATTAGCATCACTCGTGCCATGTGTGGAGCAAAACCTGCTGCGGCTGTTTCGGGTTTGATGGAGACTATTTTTGAAAATAATCATACCCTTTTCCCATTTCTCTCCAATTTTTATACTACTCGTAAAACTAGACTTTGTCTTTTTTCCAAAAAGATGAGCACAAGCAGAGTAAAATGGATGTCTCTATATTACGGACAGAAGCTGCTACTAAAACACCTTCCAGGATAGAGAAAAATCAGTCCTTTACAAATAAGGGAAGAAATTACTTAGGAGTCTAGATTCTAGATTCCTTAATTCTCTCACTCTCTCTTAATGAATGAATAACTGAAAGGATTAAATTCTCCAGAATTTTTAATGATTACAAATGACACACAGAATGTGTTCCGAACTTCATAAAATTAACTGAAAATGCTTTCTTAGATCACATAGAGATAGTGATTTTTTTAAAAAAGTCACCAAAATAATTTCCCAACCAGTAATTATTTAAATGCTTTTAATCCATTGAAATATTGTAATGAGGGCTGCAGTATCTTTGAATGCATTCATTAGTGCCTGCCTAGCATATTCTCCTAATTCTTTTGACTTTGATCTCAAGTTTTCCCAACTACAGCTGAGAGATGGAATTCAGTCATAAGATTACAGGATTAAAACATTCTGTACCCTGAATACAAAGGCTGCTGTTAGGGACCATAGATTCTTCTGTATTCGTTTTGATGGGAGGAGTGACCAATATTCAATTGGATAGAGCTGAACTAGGAAGCAGCTGTCCATCCCATTTATTATAACCCTGATTCCCCAGCCAAATTTGATTGAATTTAAAGTTGAGCAAAGCGATGGTGCTGGGAACAAAATAAAGCTATGCCAAGGGCATTATGAAAAAGCATCTGTATTGGCAAGTGAGTAGTAGCTACAGAAAAATTAAGTGATTGGCACACAGAACGTAAGAAAATTGTTTTATTCTGAGTTGCTATGGCTTTGAACACTCATAGAAAGTGTTTTCATTTTGATAAGGAGAACTGCTCGGTGTAACCAATTGAAGCAGGAGAAAGCAAAGTTGCAGAGAGCCAGTTTGGTGTAGTGCTTAAGATATCATGCTAGAAATCTGGAGAATGTGAGTTCTCCTCCTGCCTTAGGCACAAATCCAACCTTTGGTCAGTCATTGTCTCTCAATCCTGGGAAGAAGACAAGAACAAAAATGTTGCCAAGAAAATTGCAGGGACTTGTCCAAGCAATTGCCAGAATTTAGTAGTGACTCTAAGGCCACAAAAACAAAGAAGTACCAATGAGCACGAGTAGCAATATTCCCTGGTATTTATCTGCTTTCCTGGCTTAACTTTTTGAAAGTTTTAAAAATAATACTTAATATATTTGGAAAGCTACCGTGATATAAAGCAAAGCATTACCCTCTGATATAAATATCATTTCCAAGAATGCATGTAGACACCATGGGCACATTTGAGGAATAAAAATGGGAGATGACTGAAGCCTAATATTTTGTTTGGGCCAGAAATAAGAAAAAGATAAGCTGAGATAGCAGGGAGTATGAATAGCCTAACCAATCCCAAACAATTGCCTTCCTATATTTTAAAAGGTTTTGCTTGCTTGCTTGTTTTGCTTCATATGCTTTGGCCATTCTAAAAATATGTTTCTTCTCAGCTCACTGCTGTTGATTTATGGAGTACATTAGTCTTTCCCAACATGATGTGCTCTAGGTTTGTAGGAACTACAGCAGCTATTCTGGTTGAAAATATTGGCACTTCTCCTTCCCAAACCTCTGGAGAACACAAGATTAGAGAACCCTGGTCTACGTTTGGTTTGACTGGCTTCTGTTTGGGTTGTCTGTGGGGAAAAAAACACCAGTTTTGTGTATTTTTCATATATATCTTCTATAAGTATCTTTCTCCAATATGGCACCCAGATAAGTAGGCAGCAAGGCTGAAAAATGTTGGACCTTGTCAGGCCAACCTGAAGAGCACTAGTTTGGGAAGAGTTGTTCTAGATTCAGGTTCACAGTTTCTCACAAGCTCTCCAGCAGGATTTGTGTACTATCATGTATTATACTAGGATGGTCCCCTTGCTACTATCTCTGCTGCTTTTGATAGCACCTTTCCTTACAAGAAATTAGCAGGTGTTAGCTTTTCCTAGCCAGTTGCTTTCCTGTCACATGCTTCATTAAATATTTGCTTCAGATCAGAGACAATTTAAAGTGAAGATATTGGCACCCTTAAAAATATGAATCTTCTAATGAAGAAGCTTCTGGACTGCTTTTATCTTCAAGCTCTGCAATCCACATTCTCCTGAAAAACATCAGTACAAGCACTTTAAATATTAGGATATTCTTCAGTCCACAAAGCAAAGTTGCATTTATATCTTTAATGTTCTTTGAAAAACAGAGCTGCAGCTAAATCAAGCTGGTCTAGTCTCATCTTGCAGTGAGCCACTTGGCCGCAACAAAGTAAGACCACACCTAGAATACTGCATCCAGTTTTGGTCACCACACTATAAAAAAGATGTTGAGACTCTGAAAAAAGTGCAGAGAAGAGCAACCTGGATGATTGGGGAACTGGAGAATAAAACATATGAAGAATGGTTACATGAACTGAGCATGGCTAGTCTAGTGAAGAGAAGGACCAGGGGAGACAGGATAGCCATCTTCCAATACTTGAAGGGCTGCCGAGAGAAGGGGCTCAAATTGTTTTCCAAAGCACCTGAAGGCCAGACAAGGAATAATAGATGGAAACTGACCAAGGAGAGATTCAACCTAGAAATGAGGAGGAACTTTCTGACAGTGAGAAAAATCAACCAATGGAACAGTTTGCCTTCGGAAGTTGTGGGAGCTTCATCTCGTGAGACTTTCAAGTAAAGATTGGACTGCCGTTTGTCAGAAATGGTATAGGGTCTCCTGTTTGAGCAGGGGGTTGGACTAGATGACCTATAAAGTCCCTTCCAACTCTGTTAATCTGTGAATTAAAATATTGATATTGTCCTTCTACAATGTCACTTTTACCCCAAGCTGGTATGTTCCAGAAATATTGGAACTACTATTCCCAGATTTCTCAGCCAATATGGCTATCAGCAGGAAATTCATGGAATAGGTGACTCAATCCATTCTCATCATAATCCCTTTCTGCATTTCTGTGAAAAAATGAACCTTACATTTCTTGCCTGTAATGAAAGTTTGCATAAAGTTCTAGTTAATTCATTATCATATCATCTGCAGGTCTCATTTTTTCTGAACACTGAACGTAAGGAAAAAACCATCATGACAGTAAGAGAAGCTCAGCAGTAGAACCAACTACCTAAAGAAGTCATGGGCTCCTCATCATTGCAAATCTTCAAACAGAGGTTGGATAGTATTCAGTCGCAGAGGCTCTAATTAAGATTCTTGGATATAGCAGGGGGGTTGGCCCCTTCAATTTTTTTAAATCCAAAACCTTCAGATATTGTTTAATAAATAGATTCATAATCTGCAATGTTCCCATTGTCTATCCTTTATCCTGTTTATGGACAATGAAAAATAAGAAAAAGTAGCAAAAAAATCCCTATCAGGACAATATTTTCCGTTGTCAGTGCTGAAAGTCTTTGTTATTGTATGTTTTGGAGGACAGGAGATTTGTATCTTACTTGGTCGTGCAACAACAAACAGGCTTGTTTCTCCAGTTCTTTTTAAAAAGTGATTTCTTTCTACTGTTTTCATTTCATGCTGTATTTAAAAGTGTACCCATGTATATCTCTCTCCATGCAGTAGGAGGTTTTTAGTACCTTGTCCTTTAATAACAGACTGAGCTAGATAGACAATCCAAACTGAGTGAATTATATGGGTGCAAACAGGCTAATATATTCTGCATGTGACTGGTGAGCACTGATTTATTTTATTTTTTTGATAATATCTGTTGGCTCTGAACATGATTCACTGCAACAAAGGGCTTAGAAGATAAGAATGTACATTCTTCAAGAGGGGGAGCTATTCTTCCTTTCTGTGTATTTACCAACAGCTGTTTTCCTTTACCTTATATTTTATCTTCTGCCTTTGCAATGAAAATCTACCTAGGTTAGATTGATAATTGGGTATTTTACCTCCTGGCATCCATTCTGTGGTTTATTTCTATCTCTTCTTTTCTTTCTTTCTTTCTTTCTTTCTTTCTTTCTTTCTTTCTTTCTTTCTTTCTCTTTCTTTCTTTCTTTCTTTCTTTCTTTCATGAGGTTAGTCTTCTACACATCAGGGGAAGACCAGGTTGATAGAGAATGCTGTAAAACAATGTTTATTGGACAATCAAATTAGACTTATTGCTCCTATGAAAAGTGTTCCTATTCAGTGACATCTATTCTGCCAGCTTAGTCCATCAAGGTGTTAAATTTATAAATACATAAATAACTTTATTATTGTAATAGCAGAATAAATGGGAAAGAGAAAGGCTCACATATTCCTCAGTGCTTTCATACCTACTCTTTATGATTCTGTTTTACAACCTTCTAGGTAATTCTGATGCAATTCTACCAGAAAATTTGTGTTTTTTGTTTTGTAGCACTTGAACCATTATATTAAGAAAATACGGCATGAGTGATCAGAAAAGCAAGGGGAAAAAAACCAAGAGGAAATAGGCATGCAAAAGTCACCCAAGCAAGATTTTGGCAACAGTACAAGATACATACTACAGCAGTACAAAATATATATACAGAGGAAATCACGAAAGGAAAGCATATCCTTGAAAATACCATAATCAGAATTAGCCCATGTAGAAAATTCCAGTTACACTGCATCATAGTATGTTTGGAAATTGGAAAGAGACAATTTATATTCCAACAGTGTAGGAATCCAGATTAAAAAATATCCTCGACCAATGATAGTTTATCCTTTGGCTAAAACATAGATGCATTGAAATTAATTCCTAGGTTATTATTTTCTTTGCATCTAGCATGCTGGTACTGAGGTACCTTCATACAATGTCCTTGCTGCAGATATCAAGGGGCAATCCTTGATAGTAAAAATTAGCATGCTTAAATCATATGTCAAAAATATAACTTCCTCAGCAAAACATGGTATGCCACTGTTGCCGTACTGCAGAAAACTAGTATAAGCCCAAGGTGACCTTGGCTGAGGCAGAAATCAAGCCATGAATGCCTGTTTCATACCTTACATTGTTTCCATTATGCAATATTAGTGTGTTCACCTATTGCTTTTCCCAATATGCTGCTTCCTAGCTCTGCTGGCTAGGAATTGGGAAGTCAAAGTTGAACCCATCTGGAGGGTACCAGATTTGGGAAGCTTGATCTGTTGTCTCTCTAGGCCACTGTTTCTCAACCTTCACAACTTTAAGACTTCAGTTCCCAGCATGCTGGCTGGGGAATTCTGGGAATTGAAGTTCACACATCTTAAAGTTGCCAAAGTTGGGAAATACTGCTTGGGAGTGTTTTTTGCTGTTTAATTTACTAGGGAAATTTGGGCTTATTTTTTATTTTTTGCTTCAGAGAAAGTTAATCTCTACTAAGAGTGTTGTCTGTAGTGCAATCATCTTTGTCTTGATAAAAAGAAAATCTAAATTTGTTGGACCAGAACTCCTGCAATCTGTAGCCAGAGTGGCTGAACAAATGTTAAGTGTTCTCAGGCAGAAAGAGGTGGTGAAAGGGGAATAACCTCTCGTTCCCCTGCAGTGTGTTCCTGACCTTGTCTTCATTTAAGTAGCCAGTGGGTTTTTATTTCCCTTTTGCAATATGATGAAAACAACTGGAACATAATTTGGGATAATTGTTATGTCACTTGTACCAGCCTCTGGAAAAGTTCAAAGGTGGACTACTTCATTTGATATCTCATTACACAGTTATTCAGCATTTGAGGACTTGCAGCTGAATGAAAACATGTGGCCTCAATGACAATATGGAATTATATCTGTGTGAAGGTTCCATTCCCCTATACAAGCCCCAATTTGATGCTATAGCTGTTGTGGGATGAGCTTGATTGTATGAAAAAAACATTGCTCTTTGTCCTGACATCAGATATTATTCCTCCTTTTCGGGACGAAGCAAATGTTCTGTGTGGCTGACTGAGCTGTTAGTCATATCTCAATGAGATATGGTGAGATAGTGATGATACCGGCGTTTTGCCTGCCTTTCATCTCTCCTTGATTTCACATTGAGAAAGCTGCAAGCAAATGCAGTATGGCAATTGCTTCATCCAAATTCTACTCAGCATTATTCATGCATTTCCTCATCAATAGACACATTTTGTTCACTTTCATTTAGCCAAAAACCTGTAAACCCGCTGTGATTCTTTCAGTTTGTCATACTTTATTTTCATCCCATTTCTCCTTCTTTCAGACAGATGGGGAGGGGGGGTGTATCATTTGTTAAAGAAGAATATTTTCTCCTAATCCTGCTCAGCATCATTCCTAACCAATATGTATCACGTATCTTCAGGGGAGTGTATGACAAAGTGCAAGGGAAAGGACAATACAGTAGCCTGTGGGGGAGCAAGGAAGAGAAAACCTGAATTATTTCAGCCAGCTCCCACTAATTATGTAGCATTTTACCTGCAAAGGAACACTAGGGAAAATGTTCATGGATGTGCATGTTTTGTTTTGTTTTTTTTAAGTCAGTGCATAAGGTGGAGTGCACTCAAAAGAAAAAAAGTAGCTGCATTATTTTAGCGGGACTCACTAAAGTGCCTGATTTTTTTGATTTTTTTTTAATTCCATTTATACCCCGCCCTTCTCCGGAGACTCAGGGCGGCTTACAACTTTTTTGAGCACAACTTAATGTGCTCAAAGTGTACCTGTGAAAATAATGCCGCCATATAATCCAGTGTGACAACTAGGTTCTGCCTTAGCTTCCCTTTCTCCAAACAAAGAAGTATAGATTCGGGGAGATGAGGGAGGAAGGAGGGAGTTGCTTTGTGATCTCTACAGTTTCTAGTTATTTTGCAGGAAATGGAGAGGGCTGCCAATTTGCTGTTTCTTTCTCTGGTATTAAATTGTAAAGCCCCCCTGGGTCTTCCAATGGGCCTGGCTTCTATCTTCATCACTGGAGCAATGATACCGCACTGCGGGGGGGGGGGGGGATGACACAACGATACACACACAGCCTTCTCAGTTCCCAGGGGAACAAACTGCTCATCAGAAGGACCCGTATCCAGGCAACCAGCCTCCCCCTGCCTGAGACAAGCAGGAACAGCTGGGAAGTTGGAAACAAGGAGAAGATGTAAAAAAAAAATGGTGGGGAGGGACAACTGGAGGAGTGGGGGTGGAGAAAGTTGCTATTTTGGGCTACCTCTTTCTGCCCAATCACACATGCAATATTTACCTCAGCTATAAGGGTCAACATTTAACAAAGATGGTGGTTAACCTTAGCTGGCTGGAGAATTCTGGGAGTTGAAGTCCACAAGTCTTCAAGCTGACAAGACATCTGGTCTATATGTATAATATTGCTCTGATTCTGGCACGATATGACAGTTTTACACTCCTGGAAATAAATACTGTTATGTCCTGAAAAGGCATAATACTCCAAACTTGAAAGTTATTGGCTGTAATTTAGGAGGGAAAAATATTACACTCCTATTGGTTGATTGTCAGGCTAGCTCCCTATATAAGGGAGAGGTCTAGCCA
>JANHFM010009007.1:95475-105966 GCA_032468115.1 Grayia smithii
AAAAAAGAGGGCTGTGAAAATATCTACAGACCCCTAACATCTCGGACATAACCTGTTTCAACTCCTACCCTCAAAACGACGCTATAGGGCACTGCACACCAGAACAACCAGACACAAGGACAGTTTTTTCCCAAATGCCATTACTCTGCTAAACAACGAATTCCCACAACACTGTCAAATTAACTACTAAGACTGTATTACTATTCTTCTCATCCTTACTAATACCTATCTCTTCTCACTTATGGCTATATCCATGTTGCTTGTATCTTTACAACTTACATTGTTTTTATCATTTCCTAGTATGATTTGATTGCTTATTAATATCCTATGACTATCACTAAGTTTTGTATCTTATGATTCTTGACGAATATATTTTGTTTTTTCTTTAAGTACCCTGAAAGCATATGCGCCAAAGTCAAACTCCTTGTGTGTCCAATCACAATTGGCCAATAAAGAATTCAATTCAATCAATAGCTTTCTGGGTGTAGCTGAATTGCAAACTCTACTCTGTTCTGGACTTCAGTACACAATCCTGAATCCAAGTTTCTGCTCAAATGTCTTGCAATAGCGTTAGTTCTTCTTCTTCTTCTTTTTTTTTTTTGGGTAGGAGCGAGGAAGACAAAGTTCCTACAAAATATTCTATTGTCCCAAGGTAAGAGCTGTAAAACCACAGATCGTAGCACAGTATGAGGGCAGCAATAAAACCAAACACAAGTTACCTGATGGTTTTAATCATGCTGAGTCCCATCTCAACGCAACAGTGAGCATGATCCTGCCGAGGCTCGGGAAGCCCAGATACACAGTAGTAGCAATCTCCCAGGATCTTAATTCTAAGGCAGTGATGTTCCTGTAGATAAAAAAGAAGTAGAAGAGCAGCTCTGAAATTCTTTATGCAAGAGGAAGATGGATAGGATGAACACCGGGGAGGAAAGGATGGGCATGCCTTTATGTATCTAGAACAGTGGTTCTCAACCTTCCTAATGCCGTGACCCTTTAATACAGTTCCTCATGTTGTGGTGACCCCCAATCACAAGAGGAGCGGTGTCTCAGTTCCTAAGACCATCGGAATTATGTGTTTTCCAATGGTCTTAGGCGACCTCTGTGAAACGGTTGTTCGACCCCCAAAGGGGTCCCGAACCACAGGTTGAGAACCACGGCCTTAGGAGATTGTGCAATGTAGTGAGCTCTGGGTCTTCTGCTAAATGGTAGTGGGTTAATCCTATTATGTCCTGAAGGATCGTGTCCTGCTCTTAATCCCATCACCCTAGAGCTGAAGGTCTTTTGTTTTGTAGAGAGACTGGCCCAGTCTTTCTTAATGGGCACAAAATGTAGTATCTGCTGTGGGGTGGGGGGGAGCTATTAAGAAAGACTGAGTCTGCTTTCTGTCTTTAAGACCATGTTTCTTCATTTCCCCCTTTGGGGAAATAAAATATTCTGAGTTTTTAATATTTCCCAAAATAATTCATTCTTCGGGGGGGAGGGGCTTCCCACCATGTGAAAGGATTATCCTGGTTATAGCTTGAAGCACCTTTTCCCAAACCGAGAGCTTTTCATGTGCTTTAAAAGTCTCACTGTACCAGTATAGCAAGATTTCCAGCACAAAGGATTTCTTTTTCCCTTTTCTGCAAAGATTCTCTATTCCAGAAACAAAGATTACAGAGCTCTTGTTTGCAGCCTTCGGCTCTGCATTTGCTTGTAAACAGACTAGAATCTGAACTGGCCTATTTTTAAAAAGCCTTCTGTCCAGACAACATGACAAGCTAATTTGCTGGATAATTTGCATCTCAGGGTTGACCATGGTCTCAGGCCTTGACACAACCGTACTGTTTGCCAGGGCTGATGGGTTCATTGTTAAGTCACAAATGGAATCTGAGCAGACTTCAAAAGCAGAAAAAGGGCAGCAGACATCTGACTCAGAGCGGAGAAATCGTTTGCTTCCATTCAAGAGCAGCAGGAAAACAAGCGCCAACCTGAATTCCATGTGCTGAGGGAATTAGAAACATCACTAACAACCGAGCTGTGTCTGGAGAAAGCAAATCGCTGAACTTTCCTGAAACATTCTGACATTTTCTTCACTTACTGCTGCCAATTTTGCTGCTACTTCAAACAAAAGTCTTGGGATTGTACCCAAAGAAAGGTCTAGCCAAGAAAAGTAATTTAAAACATTGTGGAAAACCAAACCACCCTCTGTATGAATCCAGGCTACAACCATAAAAAAAAAGAGAGAGAGAGAGAAGAGGTAGTGTCAAATGTTGTGAGCTGCATCCTTCACCATATCTTAGGGGAGGAAAACCACAAAGAACAACAATGGGCAGGCTGAGTTTATATTCCCTGCGGCCCTCCTGATCCCAGATGCCAAAAAATAATCTGAATGCTTCCCTACCACTTTGAAGCAACAAGTACATAAAGACTGCAGAGATTTGACATACTTTTTAAAGAAGGGGAAAAAAATGCCCTCCCAAACCTCTCACTAAAATTTCAAGAGAGAAACCCCTCCCCGAAAACCTTGGCCCCATGTAAGGTCATCTGCTGGGCAGGGTGATCAAAAATGTGAAGATGATAGTCACAATTGTGGTTTCAGTCACAAAATTGCAGTTCACATCTTGACTCTTTTTTCTTCCATAATGGACCCCCTTTAGGTCCAATCGTTCATATCATACAACCTTGCATCCACTGAGGCAGATGTGAAATCCAATTTTTTTTTGCTACCGGTTCTGTGGGTGTGGCTTGGTAGCAGGGGTGGGTTCTACTTACCTTTGCTACCAGTTCTATAGGTGCAGGCGCTTTGCGTGTGGTCGAAGTGCGCCAAATGGACGCTCCTGCGCATGTGCAGAAGCTTTTTTAAACAAAAAAAAGCTTCCTGTGCAAGCGCACAAGCGCAGGGACAGGTAAATACGGGCGCGCGGGGGAGCTTCAGTCCAGGACTCTTAGAACCGGTTTGGTGACGTCACCGCTATCTATTCTAAAGAACTGGACCGAACCAGGAGCAACCCACCACTGCTTGGTAGGCATGGCAGGAGAAGGATATTGCAACATCTCCATTCCCACTCCACTCTGGGGCCAGCCAGTGGTGGTATTTGCTGGTTCTCCGAAGTACTCAAAATTTCCACTACCGGTTCTCCAGAACCTGTTAGAACCTGCAAGATGTCACCCATGCACTGAGACCTTTGCTACCCCTGTGAAAACTGGGCCCAACCACTCAAATCTTTCCCATCTTAGCTTAAGAGACTCTGCATTTTGCAAAGCACCCAACAACTCAATACTCTGACTCCTGCTGCATGAAGCAACCGTTCCCCCTTGCCTAAAAAAGTATGGTCGATTGCATTTTTTTGCTTAGGATTTATTTTAACAAGCCTCTGTAAACGCCGATGTGAAGTTTTTTGTTTTTGTTAGCCTCTGAACTAGATGAGTTTGAAAACCTAATTTTTAATGGTTTCATCCTCTCACCACTGGAACATTGAAAGGGCTGTTTTAGAAATAAATCAAACAACTGGTTAAATATTCTCCATTCAAATCCCACAAAAATGAAAATTGGAACTCCTCCCATTTTTTTTCAAGTGAGAACCTTCCAG
Organism: Grayia smithii; assembly: GCA_032468115.1. Taxonomy (NCBI): domain Eukaryota; kingdom Metazoa; phylum Chordata; class Lepidosauria; order Squamata; family Grayiidae; genus Grayia; species Grayia smithii. The sequence continues at coordinate 99,048 of JANHFM010009007.1, forward strand.
CTGAATATGGTCCCAACTGGGAAGCTATTTCCAATTCTGCCAGTCAATCAATACCTAAGAAAGGAATGCAGAGCGTGGCTTTTGGCATCCTTTCTGTACCCCCCAAATAGACTTGCTCCAGGGCATATGATGGGGAAGGGAAACGGGGGGGGGGCTAGAATGGAGGAGCTGGCAAAATTCCATGCAGAGGCCCATCTGCTTCTCCCATAGGAATGCAATGGGTATTCTTTGTCCAGATCTTTTCTCCACTATCAGTGGCCAGATCTGGTCTATTTTAAAACTCAGTCTTTCTTTTGCCAACTGTCAGGCCAGGGTTCATGGCAGATTGAGAGTGAGGTGACAGTTCTGACAACAGTTTTTTCTCTGTACCCACTTTGGATCAGTTCCATTCTATTTTCAAAAAGTTATAATTGCTGATGAACAGACATATACTGTAGAACCAACCCGTTTTTCAGCGTCTCTTTCCAACATCCTCTGGAAGCAGGGAAAAAAATGTTAGTAGGAATACAAAATAAATGTTTGAATTTAAATGTGTGCACACACAATCACACATCCATATTTCTCCACTGTATTCCGTATAAATGTACCGCTTGCAGTAATTAAACTAAATCTAAAATGGATTTCTTTCAGTGAAAATACACAATCTGTAGGCAAGGCAAGTATAGTGATAATGCATGTTGACATCTGTGTTTGTGCACACATACACTTTGTCTCTGTCTCTCTCTCTCACACACACACACACAAACACACACACACAAACATACACACTCACTCAGCTAGGTGGCAGCATGTAGCCAGGCTTGAGCTTACAAATCTTAGTAGGGTTGTCGCTGGCTAGTATTGGACAAGAGACTGACTGTCAGGTAGAGTCAGGACTTGAATTCGGTAATATACTAGAACAGGCAATGGTAAATCACTTCTGCAAATTACTTTTGTACTCCTGCCAAGAAAAGACATGGTGATGTCATCAGGAATCAAGCCTAATTCACTTTCTTTCATTCATACCCATGCATACTCCCCACCACACACATACACAGACATATTATCTATATATGCCTACACATATACATATTGTCCACACTGACAGATTCAGGACTGATTATGAATATGTCGTCCCTGTACTTAATATTTATTTAAATATTTTAAGATACAATTTTTAAATTGCTTGTTTACTGAAATAAAATCAATCTGGAGCTAGACAAAATCCATTTTAAATTAAAGATGTATAATCAACAGCAGCCAATGCTCTCCAAAAGTAGAAGTATTACTAACTTTAACTTTTCAGGCTTCTACTTAATATCCTTAATGTTCTCATTTTGCATCCTAAATGGATAATAAGTCAGTTATTTTTTTACAAAAAATGCTCATTATAAATAAGCAAAGTCAACTTAGAATCAGCTATCCTTATTTTATGTTTTGACACAAGCAATTTATAGGTAGTAAAATATAAACAGCCTCTTTGATGCAGAGAGAGAGAGAGAGAGAGAAAGAGGAGTGATTTCATTTCAATGTACTGGGGTTTGGGACTTAAAGCACTTTATAAAAGAAACTTGCACTGTAATTTTGTCTAAGCTACTCCCAAAAGCAAAGGATTAATTTTTTCTCACTGGTCAACAGAATGATCCTGAATCTGCTTTGCAGTTGTGATAGGAGGAGTGCTGGTATGTGTGCTGTCTTGGTTTGTATTGTGGACTTATTGCTGTGGAGAAGACATTCAAGGTGGTTGAATAATTCATTGGTGAATAAATAAATATTCTTTGTGAGTTGTGTGTTTCTGCTGACTCAGAATAAGTATCTGTTGCCATTACTATATCCAGTTTGCTCACTGAAAGAAATGCCCATGTTTCTTTCTTCATGCTTCAGTTAGGTCAGCTAGATTGCCCTTCTTGCAAAAAACAAAATCCTGCACCTATATCTGAGAATATGCAATTATAATTCATTCTGTTCTACCTGCTGTCACCAAAAATCAACTTCTATGTGTGGAATGCAGGTGCTCAAAATATACCTTTTCAAGATGTCTTTTAACATTTCCCTGCATCTGGTTTAAAGAAAGCCACTACTAGAAATGGATGGTGTACTTTTGCCATGAATATGGGGCAAGGGAGGGGATGCTATGTCCAAACACAAAACTGGATAAAAGCTAAGCTGAGCTGGATTCCTTGTGTTTGCCTATTTCTAAGAAAGCAAACTTTGCTCATATTTTGTTGAGTTAAAAAAAAAAGGCTGGGCATCATCAATTTTGGGAGTGAAATATCCTTTTTATTTCTGCATCTCTGTAAAAGAAGATATTGATAGTACTCATAATAATAACCACTGCAATAGTAGAAGGAGTACATACTACACTAATGTTGAATTAATTATTTGAGTATGGAGCTCAAACTGCATAATTCAGACACAAGAAGCTACAGTCCAAAACGTTTAGGGAATACCAAGTTTGTTTCTTAATTTAATTCAATTTATTTGATTTAGGTGCCATCAACTTGGAATGACTCTGGGTAAGTAACAGTATAACAAAGAGAATAAAGTACAATACAATTCAAAATGACAAAGCCAACGAAAACAAATAAAACAAGAAGAGCCCACCCATCATAAACATGTAATTCTTGGTACAAGATTCATGGTACAAAACAATTAAAAATACATTACTAAGGAAATTAATCCAAAACTGTGCATACCTCTACATTTTGAACCAGTTAAAATCTCCAAGTATTCTTCAAGCATAGTACTATGTAGAGCTGTTGCAGTTATCCAATCAGGTCACAGTCCTAAGGTATAATTAAGAGTAGGTTGGGTCTTCTGGTCCAGGAATGGGTGTGATTGGTACACAACGAAACTGTGCAAAGACCCTCTTGTATTCTTCAAGATTGTGCAGTAATTCTGTTGGGGTGTGTATGTGTGAGTAGTACCCATCAAAAGAGATGAAACATAACCAGACATGCCCAAATTTGAAGCACCTTGATCTTGTATGATTGACTACAACCTATTCTCCCCCATCCAAACCTTCACAGTCTCCAGACACTGAGTAAGAACCTCAACAGTGTTAATTGTACAGCCAAGGATAGAAATATAAAGCTGAGTGTCATTAACATACTGATGGCTTTTCACTCCATGCTAATAGTTGACTTTAAGTAGCAGTTTTACATAGGTGTTAAATAAAAGTAGGCACCTCTCCCCATCAAAACCAACTGGAACTCACAGGAAAGAGAAGACTCTTTGAAAAACACTGCTACCCATTCCCAACCCCTAAACTTGGTCTAGAAGGATACCATGGTATTGAAAATTGCTGAGAGATTTAAAAGGGCTATGACAGACACAAAGCCTCCATTTGGAGCCCTCTGAAGATCACCCACAAGTGTATACTAACTTGGTATTACAGTATAATTGTGTACCTACCATGCTCTCAACAACTTCCCCTAGAAAGGGAAGTTATGGTATATGTGAGAGAAAAGTTATCCAGTGCTTTGGGGTCTAAGGAGGCTACTAAAGGAAGGGATAGACTGCTGGCTTCTTCAAAACAGATGGAACCACCTTCTCCCACAAAGAAGCATTCACCATCACTTGGACCAAACTAGTGCACATTCCAGCTGATCTGGATCAACCAGGTAGGGCATCTGAAACACAGATAGCAGAGCACACCAGTCCAAGGACCCTGTTCTCTTTCCTCAGGGCTAATTAAATGAAACTGATCTCAGTCCCTTTCATAGGACCTCCCTGACTAAATTCTAGCTCTTTACTAGAGGAATGTGATCATCTGAAAGAGGACTGCCAGTTACCTTATCTGCAAGTGCAATAAGCCGAAAAGTGAGCTTGCTTTGCTGCTGTTTCTGCTTCCAGGTAAGTTTTAACGAAGGCTCTTACCTGTGCTTGGTCAATTTGCCCTTCATCTTCCTCTAGCAGTGCTCTAGGCATATTATGACATTTAATCTGCAGGAGCTCTTGGGAAACAAGAAGGATTTACAGGTTCCCCGATCATAGAGAATCTACACAGGTATAATCTGATCAAAGGCTATTGTCCAGTATTCATTCCAAGCAATTAACACCTTGGCTAGTGTATGCAATAGCATTTCAGAGATAACCCCAAATTCCCTATGAAACCCAGCTGGGTTTATCAGTCACCTGGGGCAAAGCAAATGAATAGGATCTTTCTCCCTCCAATGAAAGGTTCCACTGCCAACTTGTCCATAGGGTTAAGGGTCTTGTGCAGGGAAGCTGCTACATAGCAGGGAAGCTAGTACTGTACACAATTCAGCAATTCCATCCGACCCTTATCATCCAATTTCACAAGGAGGGTCTCACATTTAATTATATCCAGAACTGCACCCCTAAAAGTTACCAGAGATTCCTAGATGGCAATATGTATATGGTGATTCTCAGTCATCCAGCTCATAGTTGTCCCAAAGGTGCATTTTCCAAAGGGAACTGGATTTTCTTTGGGAATAATTAGAATCCCAATCCTGTGCTGGAACTGTGGCTAGTACCAGACCTGACAACTACAAGGCCTGTTTCCAAGAGAGGAATCCTTCTTTCTGTGCCACACCCGTTTTCAGTAATGTATTCTGGATCAGCCTCTCATCCAAGATTAAATCATGGATGATCTGGGACTCATAAGCCAGTCTCATATTAAATAGCAATTGATGGAGACTAAGGTCACCAAAACTCTGAATACCACGTTTCATAGCTGAGCACGAAGGGCTGGAACAAGCCTCTGTATTGAAAATCAAGTGTGCCTTCCCTGAGAGCATCTAGCCCAGGTTTCCCATCATATTTACAGTTGCTCTAAAGAAAGAAAGGCATTATTGTTGTTGCTGCTGCTGTTGTTTTTTGCAACAAGGTTCACACAGGGCAAAACAGTAATCCAGTTAACATTATTAGACAGATGGTATTTTCTGTTGAATTCTCCTATTTCAGACGTTTATTAAATGTTGATATTCAATCATCACATTTATTCAGATGGGTTCACTGTCTAAAGCAAGAATATCAGCAGGTGTTTGTATTAAGTATGGTCCTATGATATGATATTCCAACTAGAATTAAGGTTTTTCTGTATTTCATCTCTCCATCTCAAAGGGGTGGTCAACTTGATAGATTTATAAAATCATTGATTAAACAGTATGCCATTTTTCAGGCCCATCTGTTGCCATGTATGCGAGTACATTTCCTGCCCATTCATCTTTCTCTTTTTATGCTACTTTGATGATATATTTGAAGTTGGTTCTGCAATGAATTTTTGTATTTTGGAATTGGCCTCTGAGCAAGATCTTTAGCACTTGCCTCTCCATCACATACTGCATTATTCAGTTTCTCCATTTCCGATTTTCTTAGGTTCCACATTTCACAGCTGTAGATTATTGCTGGTATAATTATGGCATAGGTGTCTGTCCTTACTTTGAAGCTTCTCATCTGTTGTAAAAATGGTTTATATGTTTAAAGCAGGGCCACATCAGTTTTTCAACGCAACATCAGTTGAGTGATTGTACTTTTCTGGGTCACTTGTTTTTAAAATTAGAACTAGAGACAAAATGTCCTTGAAATTTCCTACAGTTTGGGGAAATGTTTATAAAATGTAAATGTTATTTGATTTTCTGCTAAAAACAATAAAGAATTGCAAGATCATTATACAGTGATTTTGCTACTGAAATGTTAGGGGGGCTTGGTAGGACTCTAGCAAAAAGAAGTCTGGTAGCTGCAGATGATTTATTGTTTATCTACCTCTGGCATCTACATACAGTTAGTTTTTTAGTCTCTTGACTGCCCTCAAGAGGCCAACTGGTAATGTACAGCGGTTGGATAAGGACTGTCCAAGAGCTGAAGAAAGGGCTGTAAAGGTGAGCTGTAATCCATCATAGGAACTCTAACAATATAGTATGTGAAGAAAGGAAGGATAGATGCAGGGCTCCTGGGTGAAGTAGTCACTAGAAAAGTAGTAGTCACTGCCTGATGGGTTACAGTAGTGCAAGAGTTAAATCCATTGAACTACAGTTCTAATTCCATCTGTTAAGAACAAAGAAGTCAATTTTAGGATTCCACAATTTATCAGCAATGCATTAAAAAAAAAAAAAACAGTAGCCACTGAAGCTGGAGTTTCAGTCTACTTCCTAGTGGAAATAGATGGGCAGGGGGGGGGGGGAGAGAGAGGAGGCAGGAGAAAAGGCCACAGACCAGGTGGAAGGGAATGGTGCCCACAACAGGATCATTGAAGCTATGTTATTTTAGGCCACCTCCCACATGGCCTACTTCACCTACATAGTAGAGGCAGGATAATGGGAGAAGATGGCAAGTAGGTGAAGAGCAGCAGGGAGAAAGCAAAACTACTTAATACCTTCTTTGCTGCTGTCTTTGCACAATGCAGGTCAAAATAGGCAAGAAAATGGTAAGAAAATGCCTACCCACTCTAGACAAGTTCAAATCACCTGGATCAGGGTTCTGAAGGAGCCGGCAGATGTGATCTTGGGACCTCTGAGCAAAACCTTTCGCAGTTCCTAGAGCATGGGGGAACTACCAGAGGACTGGAAAAGAGCTGATGTGGTTCCAGTCTTCAAAATCAGACCAATCAGTTTGGCATCAATGCTCAGGAAAACCCTGGAAAAGATAATCAAGCAGCAGATTTGTGAGCATCTAAAAATGAACAAAGCCATTACCAGAAGCCAAACGGGGTTGTTAAAAACAGATCATGCCAGACAAATCTTACTGCCTTCTTTGATAAAGTTACTCAATTAGTGAATCAAGGAAATGCTGTTGATATAGTATGTTTAGACATTTGGCATTTGACAAAATAGGCCACAACCTACTTCTCAGTAAGACAGAACAATATGGGATAGACCAGCAGGCAGATCCAATTTGAGCTGAGCCAGCTGTTTTGCCAACTCTTTCTCATGGTGGCTGCTTAGCTCCAACAACTGCTTCCTGTTGGGGCCCTAAG
>JANHFM010009007.1:264306-274431 GCA_032468115.1 Grayia smithii
ATTGTGAGCCGCCCAGAGTCCTCTGGGAGATGGGCGGCATATAAATATGATAAATAAATAAATAAATAAAATAAATACATGTTCCACTTTACTGCTTACAGATATATACTTTTTGTAAAGGGAAAACAGAGAAACAGACCAAATGCTGGCTGACCCTAAAAATGGTTCTGTCCTTAGCTCTTGGAAAGGTAACAGAGCTGCTGGTTGCTAAGAGCCCCTCTAATTATTTGCTGATGGTCCCGAGTCATTTTCCTTGGTAACCAAAGGGAGATGAATTATTAAAAGCAACTGGCAATGTCAGATGGAATTGTTTACATAGGGAAGGGAAGCAAAGGGGGGAGGAGGCAAGGAACTGCACTCTCAGACAACATGGAGGTGGGAGTATAGCTCAGCTGGGCAGCCATCTGGCTTCACCTTCCTCTGCTTCCCCAAACACAGGACGTATACCGTAACGTCTTTAACTTTCTCCCAGCCATTATCTTTTTAGATAGATTTAGAGGCTTAGAAACAAAAAAGGGCCAGTACTGAAAGCAAACTCTGACTGGCTGTTGCCCCGCTGCAGAATAATAATACTAAATACACAATGAAATTGGAGTGTTCCAGCAGTGCCACAAGGAACAAGGGATTTCCACCTCTACCCACAAATGTTTACTTTGTAAGAGATGGTGAGGTGTGGCAAGACAAGTTACACTGGATTCTTACAAAGAATAAAGCTGGAAACACAGAGCTTGTTCACCTTTGGTCTGCTAGAATTGCTAGTTTAATTTTGTGTTTCTTTTTTATAATGACACAGACTGACTACTATACAATGGCAAGAGTCAACCCTGGTGTCTGGAACCAAGCCTGAATCGTGGGATGATCCTTGCTGGTATGTATCGTGAGTCTGCGGTTCAAGAAAGGTAAAGAGGTGCTTTGTAAAACTTATTGGAACATAAGGAGGAAGTGATCTCTGCCACTGGGAGAACCTTCATTCTGGGTGTGGTGCAGGGGTGGGTTCCACTTACTTTTACTACTGGTTCACAATGGGAGCGCGCATGTGCTTCTGGGCATGCACAGATCGTTCCATGATGATGTCGGGGTGGGCAGGTGGAGCCTCCCGCCAGTTTTACTGCCAGTTCTAAGAACCGGACAGAACCGGGAGCAACCCACCACTAGTGTGGTGCTTTGTGGATGGGTGATTATTACACTTGCTGCCATTCTCAACCAGTCAGGGTGGGAAATGTGTGCATTACCATCCAATGCATTTGAAAAGTACCAGATGTAACTGTGTGGGGGGGTGTCTTAATTTAGGAGTGGATGGAACAATAAATGCATGGCTTTGCTGAGTTTGTAATAATGGCTTTGAATGAACTGAAGGTGGACACTTCCATCTGTTTGAAGCTACTGTAGATTGAGTTCTGGGAACCATTAGAACCAAACCAAACCGGCTTGTGTCTGTTTGTATCAAGGGTGTTAAAATGCTACAAGTATCATTTAGAAAAAAATCCTGGTAAATAGGACATCTCTTTAGAATGATCTGGGAACATAAGCTAACATGTGTTACTCACAGGTAAAATAACTGTGTGTGAATGTCCAAATCTGAATGCCCGCAGGCTGGCATTTTGCCTGATAGGATACAGGATGTAACCATGCATGCTAGCTCCATCCCCAGTGTCTCCAACTTCCTGTTTTGAGCGGGGTTGCTGCTTAGATGGGATTTGTATTTGCTTTTAGCATAACTAGAAGACAGCTTTCTCAACATGGGAGAAAAGGAAAACAATAGACTAAATATATAAGACCACACGTGGTCTTATAGTTTTGGCCACCACATTATAAAAAAGATGTTGAGACTCTGGAAAGAGTACAGAGAAGAGCAATACAAATGATTAGAGGCCTGAGGGCTAAAACATATGAATAACGGTTGGAAGAATTGGGTATAGCTACTCTAGTGAAAAGAAGAACTAGGGGTGACATGATAGCAGGGTTCCAATATTTGAGTGGTTACCACAAAGATGAGGGGATCAGCCTATTTTCCAGAGCACCAGAAAGCAGGAGAAGAAAGAATGAATGGCTTGCCTCCAGAAGTTGTGGGTACTCCATCACTGGAGGCTTTTAAGAAAAGACTGGATAGCCACTTCTCTTGAGATGGGATAGCATCTCCTGCTTGAGCAGGGGGATGGACTAGAAGACCTCCAAGGTCCCTTCCAATTCTATTATTCTGTATTCTGAGGCTGCCCGGTGCAGGGAAAGTGTACCTAGTGCCTTTGGACCTAGTGATAGGATAAATGTTTGATAAGGAAAAAAGAGAGAATGGAGGAAGAGATGGAAAACATTCCATTGTTTTGAATTGTATCTGTTTAGAGGTACAAGACTATCTGATCAATTGAGAGATTGTGTTTCTAGCACTTTGTGCCATTAAAAGCTTTTCTAATCATTGGGAGGTTGTCAGAGAGCTAAATTTCTTACAATTGCCTTAAAATTTAGACCATCCTACTTGAGGGAGTTCGGGCGTACTAGACTAAAAACAGGACTGGGGAGGATGTCATACCATTAGCTGGAAGCTAAAATCATTTTGAAATACCAGATGCCTTAAAAGACAAGTCAGAGTATTGTTGCTTGCTTCCACTTATGGGCTATTATTGGCATGTTGGCAAATAAAATATCATTGCATAGAAGCATTATGTTTCTAATATATTTCCTTTACAAAGGTAGCCCAAGCCCAGTGAAGCTGCCCTCATAATTTCTCATCTCACAGGAAAGTAGTGTACAGAATACATATTTCTTTTTTAAAGATTTATCTGGAGTCCCACATTTCCCAAACTAACATTTGCAATTCTCTGGATTAGATTTATCTAATTTAGCACCTTCCAGCAGGCTTTGGACCACAATTCTCAAATTCCATTCCAATATGGTAAATCCACTGGTGCTCCATTTCCAGAAGGCTTAGTGCCCATTCTTAATCCACCCACTTTAGTAACATGCCACTAGCTGACTGGCCCATTAATATATCACATTGTAATGTTTTTCTTCATCTTTCTTTGATTGTTTCCTAATAATAATACTAATCCTTTTAACTTCAATCTACATAATAGAAGCAATTAAAATAATAGAGCTGCAATGGGCCATTTAAACCATTGATGTTCAGTGCAGCAATCCAAATTAAAGTATCTCCAAAAGTCAGCCACTGCCTCTCTGGATAAATTGGTTTATATAATTAATAAACACAATGTTATCTTTTGGGTGTTTCACTTGTTTTTCAGTTTCCCCAACATAACATTTTTTCTGTTAAGCTCTGCAACATGAATACAGTGTTTGTATTTTTAATTTTAAAGATCCAACCTTTCCTAAAAAGTAAACTGAAAAGACAATTTATCAAAAATAGCAAAGGCAAAAGATATCCAGGGGATGGGGGGGAGTTTAAGAGAAAGAACATCGCAAAAGTTCAATCTTAATTAGAAGCCAACCCCCCCCCCCCCCAAATTAATATTAGTCACTTTGAAAATTCAAACAGAGCGACAACATAAACAGCACTGTGGTTCAAAGTGCTTTCCGCTTATATCTTTCTTTTTTCTTTATTTTGTAGGATGAAATGCCATTAAAGCGAGCACAGAAGTTTCTGGGGATGTTAATTCCAAAGCCTGAAGTAGTGCTAGTAAAGAGAATCTCTCCTCATCTCCACCTTCAGTTCTTCAGATATTGATGGGGTAGGTCTACTTAATTAATGGCTGTCATCATTGCCCTGGGTTCTTCCTTAGAGGAGAATGAGATGTCAGGATGAAGAAGAGAAGCCCTCGTTGCAGGGGGTAGACGCTGAAGCAGAATCAGGTATATCTGGTGTATCTTTAGACGTTGCTCTGAAGTCCTAAGTAGGGAGTAGGGAGTCCTGCTAGCTCACCTCTCTGATCCACAGCTTTTGAGCTTCAAGTACTGCTGGTATTACATGGAGAAAAGGCTAATGGGAAAGAGTGCCAGACTGCAAGGTCAGGCTCCCCTGGGAAAAGCAGACACCTTAGGAATCAAAACCACATGATTTACAGCTGAACCTGGGATGAGACAGTTTCTGGATACTACGGTATATAAGGGAATATCAGAGGCTGATACATTTGCTGAAAACAGCATTCTTTTTAATTTGCCTTCCACTCTGACAGTTGGGATTAGGGACCATGAACTGTTCTTGGTTATATTTACTTTCATCTGGACTTCTGGCGTCTAACTCATCTTCTTAGAAAAGTATCTATCTTGGCTTTAGCATCAAAAAATCATGTTAAAATATTTCCTGACAACTCTGTAGGCTGTTTTAGCAAGGAGGAGCTGACTATCCTCTGCCCTCAATCTCTATCTCTCTGCATGACCCAGCAGAGAGCAAGCTTATAGAGGGATAAATGAATCCTCAGATATGAAAGTCTCCTTTGTGAGGTCCTTTTCAGTCTCAGAAACCTAATTTCTCTCTTTTCCCCTAACCCATTCTTAGGTATTTTACACAGCGGAACTCCCTAAGAGACCATTGATTTACAGATGGACAACATAATCATGACCACATCTTCATCAGAAGATACGAATTCTGTCTCCCTGAATGTTCTCACATTTCTGGATACTCTGACCAACATTACAGAGGAGCAATGCTTCAGCGCTCGTTCCCGCAGCACTGTCTTGCAAGGGCTGCCGTTTGGTGGTGTGCCCACAGTACTTGCTCTCAACTTCCTCCTTTGGATGGTGAGTGAGATTTTCTGCTTTCTAGCAAAGCTAAATCATGCGGCACAGCTGATCGTCAGAAATACCAGTTCGGAGGACCCGGTAGCTTTCTTTAATTACCAATTTGACTGAACCGGTAGCTAACTACCTGTTCGACCAAACCAGTAGCTTTTTAAACTACTGGTTCAACCGAACTGGTAGCTAACTACCGGTTCACCCAAACTGGAGCAAACCGGTAGCATTTCACCCCTGATTTGTACCACATGTTAAGCTTCATTAATGTTAACCTTAGTTAGTTTCTTTGGTGGTGATGTGGTCATATGAATGCAGCCTGGTTAGTCAGTTGTGCAAACTCAGAAAACGATTCAAAACCCAAGTTTTAGTATTTAAGTGAGCTCTGAAAATCTAGCTGCAGAAATCCCATTCTGCAGCTATTATTGTTGTTTATCATTTACTGCAATTTCTGTCACAGACAGGGGAAAAGGAATGGAGTATTTACTTAGTGGAGAAGATCGTTAAACTGATAATGCTTTTCTCCAACTGCAGGTACTTCTCTTCATCTTTTCCTGCCTTCGGAAAGCAGCTTGGGATTATGGGCGCCTCGCCTTGCTGATGGATAATGACAGGTAAAATCTAACCTTTCTAAAAGAATGCAAAAGCTGAAAGGCACAGAAAATAGTGAAATAATTTGCTGTTTACCAGACTTTTCCAGTTTAACGCCGACAGATGTGTTGTGACTGCAACTCTTAAGTATTACCTGTCGCTAGCAGTCCAAGCATTTTGGAGAGCATCAGATTGGAGATGGCTGCTGTACATAGTCCAAGATTATCAGTACTGATGGGTGCTCTGTTGAGAATATAATGCACAAGGGCAGTATTATTAAAGCTTCAAAACCTGGCATAATAATAGAAAAAATGTCATTAACTCTACATGACTAGTAGACAGTGAAAAATGTTTGCAATGTCCCTTAATTCCAGTAGAAGAAAAAATAATGAAATTCCCTTAATTTCCCTTTTAAAAGAGGAACAATCCAAAGCACCTTCATAACATTCATAATATAAGATGAAATCCCAGAATTGTGGAGTTGAAATAATCTAGTCCATTTCTTTCTAATGTGCATGAAAACCAGTTGAACGATCCTTAAGAAGTAGCTAACTTGCCTTTTCTTTGTAGCCTCCAGAGATGGAGAATGCAGAACTTCTAAAAATAAATTGTTCCACTGTTGTATAGATCTTGCCACCCAAAATGTTTCTATATTCAATCAATACAGTAAAACTGCACAATTGTAAAGACAGGAACAGTAACGAAATCAGACTGTGACAATACCAAAGAACTGGCTGAAATTATATCACTGATGGAATATGGGAAAAAAATTGTAACCTCTTACCATATCCATTGATATGTGATATTGAAAAGTTCAACTGAGATTGACAGCAGCCAAGATTTTGAAAATTAAGATGTCTGGAGGAAGATTGTGGACTTAAAAGGCATATTTTAGTAAATAAGAAATGAGAAGAGCAAGATGTAAGATACTTTTGGGCAGAAGATCACATGATAGTTAATTGGTGAAATAAATCAGTGAACCAGGAGCCAAGAAATCTCTGGTTGATAACTTGCCTCAGGAATGATTTCCCTAAGTGGTAGCTATATGTTAGCCTTAATAGGCTTCCTTCTATTCCCTGTAATGTAGGAATAATCAAAACAGCTTTCTTGGAAGAAGCAAAAAGACCAATGCAATTCTCTAATTCTGATCCTTTTTGAGATGTTTGTCTTCATCCTGTACATCTCACTTAGTAATATTGCTTGTTATTACTCTCTGAAGGTTTCCCTCACACTGACTACTGTTGTTCTTCTTTTAATCAGCCGTTTGCCTCCAAGCACATGGAACTCCTACGAGTAAATGATACAGTGGTGATAAGGGAATCGAAGGCTTGGGGAATTGAGAATTCTTGTGAAAGAAAAAGAATCGCCACTGCTTTTAAAGGAGCATTTGAGAGTCTTATCAATTCCACCCAGGATCAATTAGCTTTTCCCAAATCAACTCTTTGTCAAGGTTTCTCCATCTGTATTTCAAGGAGTTCTTGGCCTTGACACTAAAAAGACCCAGAGTCAAAACAACTTAAAATTATATCAGTGATACTTTCTCTCTTCCAGAGAAGGCAGAAAAGAAGGTGGGTTGGGTGGTGGAGGCAGATTGAGTTAATTTTGTTAGAGATGTTAAGTAGGATGAATCTGATCCTAATTGTCCCAAAGGTGATTTTTCAAAAGGCAACTGGATTTCATTGGGGTTTTTTTCCCCTTAAAGATGTTTTGCTTCTCGTTCAAGAAGCTTCTTGGATGAGTAGCAAAACGTCTTCAAGAGGAAAAAAAGAAAAGAAAGTCCAGTTGGCTTTTGAAAAATACACCTTTGGAACAACCATGACCTGGATGACTGAGAATCTCCATAGAGGTTCTGCTCCTGATTGTTTTAATTCACTTCCTTCCCATTTTGCAGTGGCTTTTCTTCCTTTCACAGGATGTTTGAATGTCGTCTGGTAACATGGGTAAACTTGAAACTATTCTCTTGGTTGCTAATCTATAATGTATTGTCTGTCTGATAATGATGGGTTTCATTTGATTGTTTAATATTGGGTGAATGGGAAGGTTAGAGTCAGCATCTAATACTTAAAATGCTATTTCACCATTACCTTAAATAGTATTTTCAAATATCCATGCTTTTAATCTATTCTAGAGCATCACATTTTTGTAATATATGGTGGGTGTCTTTTTCATGAATGCTATAGTTTTGTAATTACTCTTACTGAAATTCTGATCTGGCCATTCTTAATGCTATTATGTAAGATTTATTAATCCTTGGTTTGTATAAATAGTCTGTTACTTTTCCACTGGTGATTTGATTTGGCCCTGGGCATTGTTCCTTCTCCTATTTATGGTACACCTTTTCCAGATATAATTTTCAAGTAAGTGCCAAAGATTGTAGATACCGAAATGGAATCCAGAACAAGACCTTTAAATGCTGGTCTTAGTCTAATCGTGAAATGCTACCTATAAGCAAAGGGATGTTTAGGTTATGAGTTCTTCGGTAGGTATCTTGCATTAGCCATGCTGCTAGGCAGGGAGTATCACTGCACCAATAGCAATGCTGTAACAATGTTTCGTGCACTTATTTTTTTCCCTAACTAATAGACCAAATGTCTAGTACAGCAGAGAGCAATAGTGGAGGAGGGGGAAAAAATCCCCATCATACAGTCCATGAGCTTCAAACTTGTCAAATCATGGTTTCCATGCTGGAGCTTGCTATACCTTGGTAGATATGAATATGGTCAACCCTAATTGGGGGGACGGGACTGTGCTTCACCTGCAGAAGTTCCAAATGTAATTCTCAGCATCTTCAGTGGGGTTTTTTTTTTAAAGCAGAAATTCATTTTAGATGCCATTGTACTAGATAAAAAGTTCTTTCAAAGGACTATTGGGAATTATAATTCAGCAACATCATAGGTTCATCATCCTGGCCATTATATACACAAAGTTGCTGAAGTAGTATAAGGCTACTTCCTAAGAGCAGAAAAATTAGAGAAAGCAATAAAGAAAAGTAATTAAGCCTTTCTAAGAAGTAGGAATTGTTGCTAGCACAATCACACTGCACATACCATCTATTGGAGCTCTTAGAACAGTTGAACTATAGGTAATTCCATTCTGTACCATGTATTTCATTCTTCTTACTAGTTTGCCTCAGACAATGTGATCCCTGATTGAACATTATCTTCAAAATGTATATATGCACTCTCTTCCTTGGATAATTTGCTATAGCCACTCTAAGATGGTAAACACACTTATTGAGCAAATTCTTATTTGCAAATTCTTATTTGCATAAGCAAACTGTGGAAAACATATTTGCCATTAGTATTGTATTTCATCTTAAATTATTAGTGCCTTTAATATAATTGGGCAATATAATTATTGACACCATGATCTCAAATGGTACAAAAAAACTTGAAGCAAACTGTCTATTCTCTTGCAGAATGAAATAATAAAGTTATAAAGCAATAAAAGTAGAGAAACCAGAGCATGTATCAGACCCCAGTAAATGTAACCAAAAGATTCTGGTTTCTCAGCTCCAGTAAGATGCCACAGAATATTATCCAAGATAGTTTAAAAGAATTCATAGGACTGAATTTTCCAGCAGCCAATTGTGCACCTAAGATTTTGTTTCCCTGTGAAGTTCTTCCTCCCTCCCCATCTTAAGATTAGTAAATTCTTAGAATGTGACTAATTCAAGTGGTTCAGGCAAGAACAAGGATATATGTGCTTGTGTACAATTCCAAAGTCCTCAGTTCATTAAAACGCTTTTGGCTGCATATGTTCTTCTGGCTTCCAATTCCATATTCCCTACAATGGCACCTACACTCTTCTTCCAGGACCACTAAAGCTGTAACATTTATTGGAGAAGGGCAGACATATGTTTTCTTAAACTTTCTTGAGCATCAATATCTTCTTGGAATATTGTCACTCTTCTTCTTTTAAGGCTTGTTGGTGTCCTGAGGTTGTGGAACTGTAGATATTTAAAAGTGGCTTGTTTGGAATAATATTCCTCTCCCCGTTCTTTTTCTTTTCCTCCTCTATATCTAATTTACACTGTCTTCCTCTTATCTTTCTCCATATTCCCCCTTTTCCTTTTCCCTGCCATTTACTTCCTATATATGGGAAGCCTGACATCCCTCTTCTATGGAGAACAAAGTGAAAAAGAGAAGTCCCCTTCTGAGAGCAGCCCCTTGGATGCTGACAACAAAGATGTGGTAAGTTTGAGAGGAGCTGTGTGGGAGGGGGGTTAGAAAAAAACTGTATGACAAAGATAAATCTTATCCTTATTTGCCCATTTCCATCAACTTGATATAGGAAAGCAAAAACAGGGTTGCTGATAACTTGAGAGTGAATTATGTCCATCAGCTTTATGAATATGTGAATTTCCCAGCAAGGCAAAAGTGCTCTTGTCAAGCTGCTATTTTATGATATTAATATTATAATGTTGTTAGATCAAAAGAAATGCCAAGTTCAACGGCAGCTTCCCGTTACTCCCGTGTGACACCTCTCCTGCACGAGCTGCACTGGCTGCCAGTGGTTCTCCAGATTCGCTTCAAGGTGCTGGTGCTAACCTATAAAGCCTTACATGGCATCGGCCCAGGGTACTTGCAGGACCACCTTCTGCCTTCATCCCAACGCACAGTGCGCTCACATAGGGCAGCACTCCTCAGGGTACCATCAGCCAGGCAATGTCGGCTGGTGGTGCCCAGGGCGAGGGTGTTCTCTGTGGGTGCACCAGCCCTCTGGAATGAACTCCCCACCGACCTCCGGACCACTCCTGACCTCCGCTCCTTCTGCCGTGATCTAAAGACATGGCTTTTTAATCAGATCAGCTGATGGGATCGGGTTTTCTTTTAAATTTTGTGGGTTTTA
>JANHFM010009008.1:14646-26175 GCA_032468115.1 Grayia smithii
TATACACACTTTTGTTGGCAGGGTGATGTCTCTGCTTTTTAGTAAGCTATCTAGATTTGCCATAGCTTTCCTCCCCAAGAGCAAGCCCAGGAAAATAAAATCTGTCACTATCTCCATTTCTTCCCCATCTATTTGCCAGGAATTGAGAGGGTTGGATGCCATGATCTTCATTTTCTTAATGTTGAGTTTCAAGCCAACTTTTGCAATCTCCTTCACTATATTTTCTTTCATCTTTTGGCTTGTGTGTTGTCATTGAGATGCAGTGTGATTCTGTTTACTGTTGAATTATCCACTATCACAGATATAGCAATCGTACCAAGCACAATTTGAGTGAAAGGAAGCAGAACATGTGGAGATACTTGTCCAGACAGGCACTGCATTCAGTTCATAGATTCTAAGCATGTAAGGTTTTTTAAATAGAACAAATATATAAAATATTTTTTTCTTAACTCTGCAAAGCAAGGGATTTTCCTTCACTTGATAACTGTTCCAAGGGTAGTATTTATTCCCTGGAGAAGATCAGAATCAAGTTATCTGTACCTACTATACTTTTGTTTTAGTTTGAAGTATAATTATCTTTTAGGTATAAACATCTTGGTTCATACTTACGTACATTAATAAGCAATGGATCAAGAGGAGATAATTTTGCTATTGTTCTCTGAATTTAATATGAACACAGCAGACATTTTTAAAATATAATTTTATTGAACAATTTTAAAAACAAGTTAAAAACCAATATAAGCTATTAGAATAGTTTAAATATAAACTATTAGAATAGAAAAAAGCAAATAACTTTCATTTAATAAAGAGGATTATTTATTTATTTTATTTATTTATTTTATTGCATTTATATGCCACCCTTCTCCCGAAGGACTTGGGGCAGCTCACAATTTTAAAAACAAAAGACAACAATAAATAGCCTAAAAATCTTAAAAATAAATGCAATTAAGATTAAGAATTAAAAACAGTGAAATTATCAATTATCCTCATTTGCAAGTTATTATTTTATTTGGAAAGGTCCATTTGAAATGGAGTATTAGCAATCCGATATTAGATAAAGGTAGAAATAAGCAAACAGTAACACAAATCTGGTCAGTATAGACGAGAAAAAAAAATCTTGATCACTGGGAACCTAATATAGATTCATTTCTAAACAAATGTTGCTAAACAGACTTTTAATTCCAAACATCTCAAAGGAAATAGTTTTAAAATAGGTTAATTTATAATTAATATTACATACATTGGGGGGTGGGGGTGGTAATTGGGCACGTGTAAATAAACCAGCTCAGATAGTATAAATGTAAAATCAAACTCAAAAATTCCTCACCTACTACATTTTACTCATTTAAATGTATATAAAAGTCTTCTCCTTCCAAATCTGCATGAATTAGCAGCATGCTGTGTTGATATGCCGTGCTTTCCTCCCTCAGTGTTTATCAGATTTGTAACTATGTGGATAGCATTTTAGTTACTTGATATTTGGAAGCAGCTATGTAAATATTTTGTCAGTCTAGAGATTGCAGAGATGAATAGATAGCTAGCCTTTATAATGACTCCCATAGGAGGTTATGACATCTATCAATGAAATACAATATGAGGTGACGGCTTTTCATCCGGACTGCAGCTAAAACAGGCCCCAAGGAAGCAAACCAATCACTTTTATATAGGTTTAGAGGAACCTTAACCTTTTGTAGAAGTAGAATCAGCCTTGGGAGGGAATACATTTCAAAAGTAGCCCAAATTAAATGAGGAATAAAAATTCCCGATAACTACAGAATGCTAAATGTTTTCGGGGATGGGAGTGATATCTGAGTTGAGAAATATGAGATGTACACATGTGCAAGGAAAGTGCATGGGCTGAAGTTGATGAGTATCTGAGCTGGACAGAGGTATTGTGTAAACAATGAGCAAGTACCTGCTAGACTCACAGTAAAGGATGGCCATAGATCCATTGATTCAAAAGCGTAATAGGAAAGGGATATGATTGATATGTATAACCTGATTGTTATGTTCTGCAATAGGCCAGTCTCTAAGTAGGTAGCCAGGCAGGCAGGTAAGTATATGCATGTTCTTCTTGTTTGCAGTAAAGCATCTTATCCAGTTTCATTCAGCCAGTGAAGCTTCTGGTATTATGAATGCAGGTTGAGTTTCTGGAGAACAGCCATTATATTCCTGTCCCTGTGTAAAGTTTGACAGATGCCATATTGCAACTAACTGTGTAACCCTAATTGTGAATACACTAACATTACCTAGAAAAGCTAGTGTATCTCTAGGGGACAAATGGCTAACTCTGAAATCCCAATTATGATCCCCTGAGTAAATTTAGCATATACCGTATTTGTCATAGAATCAATGCTCATTTCCATGAGGAAATATTTTATTCTTTGGTGACTTAGTGATTTCACAATGACTTAAGTATTATATCAATGTCTTGGAGTAAATATTTGTACAGAATATAACTCCTTTTTCATCTACGTGTAGGTGAAAAATCAATCTAATTCCAGTTGCTAGAATTGGACCGCTTTCTTGAACTTCATGTTAAAAGATTTTGAGTGTTTTTCACTTCTGAATTAAACACACTGACTTCGATGCCTTTGATAGGAGATATTCTACCAATCATACCAGCATTAAACTTGACTTCTGGTGATAACATCACCATTGCAATGGTGCTGTCATCACCAGATGCAAGGTGGGGATTAGGCAGTTCAGCCTTCTCGCTGTTGCCTGTCACCATTTTGCCATCTTCTCCAAACAGTGGACTAATTCTTATAACTCTCCTCTTTTTCTGCACAAGTCCAAAGGATCCTTTTCTGTTATTTTTGGCATTCTTAACAAACTTTAAATCAGGTGTATCCAACCTATAGCCCTGGACATGCAGCCCCACAAGATAGCTAAAAAAAAAAGATAAAAAAACAAGTTTGTTATTTATGTACTTTAACTATACTATATATTTTATATCGGCGTAAGACAATTCCTCTTCACTTATTGTGGCCCAGGCAAACTGAAAAGTTGGACAACCATGCTTGAAATCATACTAATTTCCCAATTCTTTCCTTGCAAATTTGGGTTATACTGCAACCCAACAAGACAGACATAGACTTCAGATAATTAGAACTGAAAAAAAAACAATTACTGCCAACCTGCCTTCCATTGAGGACCTGTATACTGCACAAATCAAAAAGAGGGCTGTGAAAATATTTACAGATCCCTCACATCCTGGACATAAATTGTTTCAACTCCTACCCTCAAAATGATGCTATAGAGCACTGCACACCAGAACAAAATAGACACAAGAACAGTTTTTCCCCGAACATCATCACTCTGCTAAACAAATAATTCCCTCAACACTGTCAAACTATTTACTAAGTCTGCACTACTACTATTAATCTTCTCATCGTTCCTGTTACCCATCTCCTTCCACTAATGACTGTATGATTTAACTCTTGCTTGTATCCTTACGATTTATATTGACTTTTTCCTAATATGATTTGATTGCTTATTTGTACCCTATGACTATCATTAAGGGTTGTATCTTATGATTCTTGACGAACATATACTTTCTTTTATGTACACTGAGAGCGTATGCACCAATTACACTTGGCCAATAAAATTCTGTTCTATTCTATTCTATTCTATTCTATTCTATTCTATTCTGCCTTTGTTATATGTCTTTCTTTCCATTTTTGAAACTTATCTGTTGTTTTCAGTTTATCAGACATATTTGGTAAAAAAAAAAGTTTGATAATTATAGCTGTTAGACCTGAATGCACAGATAAAGTAATTGTTTAAATGGTCTAGAACCCCTTTTCTTCAAATTTTAGGACAACTGCATAGTCCTAGCAAGAGACCTTTTTACCACTTTCAGAACTGCAATGGTATTTTCATCTTTGTTTCAGATGACGATGTTAGCAAACTTTTATCTGTATTAAAAAACCCAAATAAACAGGCAGGATGGCTTGAAAATGTTCAAAGGCAGTTTTGTGAAATCATGCAAAAGAAACCAGATGTCGTAAGTGGAGCCAGTAAGTTTATTTCTTTGTTTATTTATATACAAATGCTCTTTTCAGGTAAATATTCAAGGAGACCGACAGGATTTAAAAATTAAAAAAGAAAATGTTAAAAAATGTTAAAAACAAAGATTAAAAGCAGTGTTAAAATTAATACTGAAACAGCTTAACAATTGGCCAAAGAGATGCACCTTTATGAATCTCCTAAATATCAAGAAAAAGGACACTGAAAAAGGAGTCGGAAATACATTTTATAGACCATAATGCCATATTTTTATCCAAAACCAGTAACTTTTCTTTATTTCAGTTATATTAATAACTCTCACAACAGAGCGTGATATGATATGATAAGGAAGACTTTATATCCAAATGTTATTTATCTGTTGGGAATTTATTTTGGAGGTTAGACTTACATTGGGAAGGATATAGATCTATAGTTGGTAGAACCTTTTTGTTTATGATGCAGGTTCACTTCTTTGCATCTCCAGATATTTCAGGGAAACTATTCCAAGGTCAAGCGTAGAATGCATAAGGATTCGCTTTGTGTGAATGTGAGTTTTGAGGGAGCAAGAAACCCAGCTAGATTTACTTTCACTTTTAAAACTTGGCTGCAGAGGAAAATGAAAAGAGTTTAGTGAGATATTTCCAGAGTAGTAGTATCAAAAAAAGGGGGAAAAAATGCACTATCCCTACTAATTTGATCTCTTCTGCCAACTTCATCCTGCTGCTTGCATTAGTGTAGCCAGGAGCTTGGTTGCCTTGCCTTTATTTATTTTATTATATTTTTTATCCTTCCTTTATTTATAAATAGCTCGCCAGTAGTGGCGAACATATGTAAGTGTCCTTCCTCCTATTTTTCCCACAGTGACAATCCTGTGAGGTGAATTGCGCTGAAAGAGAATTATTGGCCCAAAGTCACACAGCTGGCTTTCATGCTAAGGTGGGACTAGAACTCACAGCCTCCTGGTTTCTAGGCCAACATCTTAACCACTACACCAAACTGATAAACATACAAGCTTGTAAACATACTGGGGAAGAATTGATAGAACCGAAGTGCAAAACCTGGGACTTGAAAGGCCCTCCAAGGCAGCTTTGCAAACACACTCCCTATCTCTTACACATCTACCACCTCTCAGTTTTGCCATAAGCTGGACTTCACACTTGACCCTTCAGTCCCTTCAGCCCATTGCTGCCTTCTTTCACTCCCACGTGCTGTTTCCTCTTCTTCCTCCTCCCACAGTCTGCTGCATTTTCCTGTCCTGTCCTTTCCTTGCCATGTTTTGTGCCCTGTTCCTTGGTTTGCCCCATCCCTTATTCACTACCTTGTTCTTTTTTGTTCTTTTTGTACTTTTTTGTTCTTTTTTGTTTCCTTTCATACCTTGGCCTGTTCTTTTGCTCTTTGATTTTTCTTATCATCCTTTGAGCCAGTGTATGAGTATATATGCATACATATGTATTGGGGAGATTGAGTATGTGTGTGGGATAAATCTTTGTGGGTGAGTCTAAATTTATTTAATTTTATTTTCCCCACCTACTTTTTAGCCACCCTTGCCCAATTTGGCAATGGGATGGTGGCTCCAACCTATACTTCTCCAAATTGGATGACCCATTAGCCTGTTGCATGGTATCCCTTCCACATGCAGGTTCTGATTGTATAAGAAAAATATCCTTAATGTAAGGCTTGCATTATAGCATATTTCTATTTTTAGTTCTCTTGTTCATCTAGCAGTTCTAAAAGTGTATTTAGGCAAGCTTTCAAAATATGTTAGAGTACAGTGTACACACCACTAATTTGTGTGTTCATAGTATAGCACCAGCCTACACTTTGCCTTGAATAATGTCAATCAAGCGTAGCCTGATGAATATAAAAATATGTAAACACTTTCAGGGAAAACATTTACTTAATAAAAAAAAATACGAAAACTGTAACTCTTGGTTTTTAAAATTAATTAACTTGCAAGGGGAAGGAAATCAACTAAATTGGGTTTAAAATAGGTCATATCAGTTATCCAAATGACTTCTCTGGGATGACAAACAAAAACAGTTTAAGGATATTTATTCCTGTTAACATCAAAATGTGAAGGCTGATATATTTCTTTGCTCGCAGCAGCAACTAAAAGAAACAACAAAGAAATACTAGTTGAGAAATAAATGCATGAGAGGACCGTGCAGAAATCCAGATTTGAAGGGCAAAATGTGATTAAGAGCCAGCAATAGGCATAGTACTTGTAAGGATTTTTTTAAAAAACAGTTGCACCTTTCTCTGAGATCCACCATCTGCCCTCTGAAACTGCTATAGGATTTATTTTATTTATTTATTAAATTTATATTTATTTATTTAAATTTAAATTTACAACATCCTAAAAACAAGAATGTAAAACACTAAAATGTTAAAAATGTTAAACATTAAAAATTAACAAAAAATGGGCAAATTAAGAACTGATGCACAATGGGGTGGAGGTGGGACTTTTTTTGGTCTACTACAATAACTTGGTCCTTAACACAAATAAGACCAAGGAGCTTATAGTGGATTATAGAAGGAATAGATCAGACATCCAGCCCTTGCTTATCAACGGAAACATGAGTGGAGCAAGTGGCCAGTTTTAAGTTTCTGGGTGTTATCATAAAAGAGGACCTGACCTGGGGCACTCACATTGTAGCACTGGTCAAAAAGGTCCAGCAGAGATTATACTACCTGAGACTTCTCAGGAAACAACAACTGAATGAAAAACTGCTGGTGGCCTTCTACCGCTGCACCATAGAGAGTATTTTAATTTACTGCACCTGCGCATGGTTTGCCAATTGCACAGTGGCTGATAGGACAGCACTCCAGAGGGTCAACATCATTGCCCAGAGGATCATTGGTTGCCCTCTCCCCTCCTTGGAAGAGCTTTATAGCTCCCGCTGCCTTAAGAAAGTTCAAAACATTCTTACAGATCCATCTCATCCTGGGCACCCTTTTTTTGAACTATTACCATCTGGCAGATGGTACAGGACAATAAAAAGAAGGACAAATGCTCCAGAGGTGGGTTTCAGCAGGTTCTGACCAGTTCTGGAGAACTGGTAGCGGAAATTTTGAGTTGTTCAGAGAACCGGTAAATACCACCTCTGACTGGCCCCGCCCCCATTTATTCTCTGTCTCCCGAGTCCCAGCTGATCGTGAAGAAATGGGAATTTTGCAGTAACCTTCCCCTGGAGTGGGGAGGGAATGGAGATTTTATAGTATCCTCCCCCTGCTGTGCCCACCGAGACATGCTAACCAAGCCATGCCACGCCCAACAAGCCATACCCACAGAACTGGTAGTAAAAAATTTTGAAACCCACCACTGAAATAGACTGAAAAATAGCTTCTATCCCAGAGCATATTGGGATAGCTATATTCATAACTATATTGAATTCTACTATATAGTGCAATATTAATGCAATATCAGAATTTTTCAGTTCAGTTGTATAGAATGCGAAGGATGTGTGTTTATGCTGTATTTTAATAGTTATAATGTACACTGAAAATGGCATTTAATTTTGTTGTACGAGGTGCAATGACAATAAAGTAAACTAAAAACTAAAAAAAAACCCTAAAATGTTAACTCGGCAGCTAGCAAGCCAGCTTTCCTCTTACTCTTCCTTGAGATACACAAAACATGTACGGTTTTGTAATATTTTTCCAGGCTTCATATGTAATTTTCATAGGAGAGATGGTCTGAAGTGACCGATGATCTCTTGGTGCATTGAAGTCTGGAGTCTTACTTTATTGAAAAGAAAATTTCACTCAGTGAAATGCCAAATTTTGGACATTAATTTTGCTCGGCCTTAACTCTAAGAATTGTGAAGGAAAAATAACGTTATTTTTGGCTTGTCCTTGGAACTGGAAGAGAAGTCCACACCCCTCTCCCAAGTGAATTTCCTGCTTGAATACATCTTTTCTTAGCCTAGCTGATTTTGTTTTTGCACCAGTTTCTTTTTCATGTTTTAAAAATAAAGTTAAAGGGGAGGGAGAAGCACAGAGATTTGAAAATAATCATCATCATCTACTGTTACATGGGGGCCAATGGATAGCACATTATGTCCCGTTTTATATTTTAAAAGGAAAGTTTCCTTTGAGCTGAGCTTGAGTTCAGAAGATATTTTGCGAAATATCTTATGTAGCTTTCTTGGCAACAATATGGAAATAGTTTGTTATTGCCTATTACTTGAGTCCTTTATGGATTTGGTTTTCTTGATCTTCCAACTGTAACATGAGTTTCAGGCTGTCGAATTGTAGCACATTACCTCCTGTAATTCTAACCATTGTGTTGGTGTTCACTACAGCATGGCCTAGCGATGAAGCTAATCGCCTCCCGTTCGGAAGGTTGAGAGTTCAATCCTAAGTAGCGGCAGATGTTTCTCTCTCTCTCCCCAGGTGCAAAGAAAAAAATATATCTGCTGTGAACTCTACGTGGCATCAGGAAGGGCATCCGGATAGTAAACGCTCAGCTCCATCCAGTCGCCCCGACCCTACCCTGAATTAGTTACGGGATGAGAGTCATGAAAGGGGAATTTATGTTGATGTTCACTGATTGGTAACAGAAACAAGCGCTGATGTTGATGACTTAAAAGAGCAGGGAAACAATGAAAAACTCAAAAAAGCCAATGCAATCCTAAATTGCATTAACAGAGGGATAGAATCAAGATCAAGTGAGGTACTAATACCACTCTACAAAGCCCTATTAAGACCACACCTAGAGTACTGCATCCAGTTTTGGTCACCACACTATAAAAAAGATGTTGAGACTTTAGAAAAAGTGCAGAGGAGAGCAACCAGGAAGATTAGGGGACTGGAGAATAAAACATATGAAGAACGGTTGCATGAACTGGGCATGACTAGACTAGTGAAGAGAAGGACCAGGGAAGACATGATAGTCGTCTTCCAATACTTGAGGGGCTGCCACAGAGAGGAGGGGGTCGAACTGTTTTCCAAAGCACCTGAAGGACAGACAAGGAATAATGGATGGAAATTGACCAAGGAGAGATTCAACCTAGAAATGAGGAGGAACTTTCTGACAGTGAGAACAATCAATCCATGGAACAGAAGTTACCTTTGGAAGTTGAGGGAACTTCATCACTGGAGGTTATTAAGAAGAGACTGGACTGCCATTTGTCAGAAACGGTGTAGGATCTCCTGCTTGAGCAGAGGGTTGGACATGATAGCAGTCTTCCAATATTTGAGGGGCTGCTACAGAGAGGAAGGGGACAATCTAAAACCTAAAACCTGAAGGCCAGACAAGGAATAATGGATGGAAACTGCTCAAGGAGACATTCAACCTAGAAATAAGGAGAAATTTTCTGACAGTGAGAACAATTAAGCAAAGGAACAGAAGTTGCCTTCAGAAGTTGTGGGAGCTTCATCACCAGAGGCTTTCAAGAAGAGATTGGGCTGCCATCTTTCAGAAATGGTGTAGGGTCTGCTTGGGCGGGGGGTTGGACTAGATGACCTACAAGGTCCCTTCCAACTCTGTTATTCTGTATGATCATAAAACACCTTATGACATAATACAAATTGTCATAAAACATTTCCTGAGCTGATGTTTGACTGTGCTTTATAGCAGGGCTCACCAGCCTTGGCAACTTTAAGACTTGTGGACTTCAACTCCCAGAATTCCTCAGCCAGCAAAGCTTTATAGTTCAACAAGGGCTATTTTTATGACGGGTACATCTCTGAATGTCTCCCTGAATTTTTAAGGACTTTTCAAGAACAGTTAGCCTCCAACTTACAACAGTTCACTTAGGGACCATTCAAAATTACAACGGCACTGAAAAAAGTGACTTGTGACCGTTTTTCACAAGTCAATGTTTTATTGTTTTGGCTGCCATCTTGACTTTTTTGACTTTTCCCCTACAGACATCCCTTGAAGATAAGAGTTTGGGGTTCAAGATGGATGTGGCATGAAGGCATTCTGAAGAAAGCAAAATGAATTTGGAATCTTGTCTCATTATTATTATCTTATATGGACTAGATGACCTGCAAGGTCCCTTCCAACTCTGTTAATCTGTTAAATATGGTTCATCACACAGTCATCCAGATGCTCAGGATGGATTTGGCAGCTTGTCCACCTATCAGTCCTTCCCAAAGGCCTAAGATGGGCAGATGCTGATGTTTGATGATGTTAGAAGTATCGTCACAGGATCATATAATAATGATATCATTTTTATTATGGTAGGTCACATTGCAAGGTGCTCAGAGTGGATCTGGCATTTTTATCCACCTATCAAGTCCTTCCCAAGGACCTGGGATAGATAGATAGATGTTGTTGTTTAATAATATGAAAGGCATCGTCACAGGATGTAAGCTGTTCCAGTAAAGCTGCCTGTTGCCATTGACTGATGGTGAATATGTCAATGCAGATGATATTCAATATTCCATTCCATATTTTCCATTCCATTCCATTCCCCATTCCATTTTATTCCATATTTTCTATTCTATTCTATTCTATTATGTTCTGTTCTGTTCTGTTCTATTCTATTCCATATTTTCTATTCTATTCTATTCTATTCTATTCTAATCTATTCTATTCCATATTTTCTATTCTATTCTATTCTATTCCATATTTTCTATTCTATTCTATTCTATTCTGTTCTGTTCTGTTCTATTCTATTCCATATTTTCTATTCTATTCTATTCTGTTCTGTTCTATTCCATATTTTCTATTCTATTCTATTCTATT
The DNA here is from genome assembly GCA_032468115.1 of Grayia smithii. NCBI lineage: Eukaryota > Metazoa > Chordata > Lepidosauria > Squamata > Grayiidae > Grayia > Grayia smithii. The sequence continues at coordinate 25,355 of JANHFM010009008.1, forward strand.
CTATTCTATTCTATTCTATTCTATTCCATATTTTCTATTCTATTCTATTCCATCTATTCTATTCTATTCCATCTATTCCATTCCATTCCATTCTTCCATTCCATTCCATTCCATTCTATTCTATTATTTCTAATTCTATTCCATTCCATTCCATTCCATTCCATTTCTATTCTATTCTATTATTTCTATTTCTATTCCTATTCTATTCTCAGGGGAAAGACCAACTTAAGTGTCTACCGAACGATGGCAAGATTTCTTTTTTCTCCTTTTCAACAGAAGATCAACCTGACAGCTATGAAGTGTATCTCTGACAGCAAGTCTCTGGTAGGCCCTAGGTTTTGATTTACTTGGGGGGAAAAAATCATCTCAGCATCTTGTCAAGAACAACTGTAGACACAGCATAATGCCACTAGAAGAACTGAGCTAACCTTTCATGCCAAGTTGCAGTCTTAAGCAGTGGACAGTTGGGGTGGATGATCTGAAATGACAGTTCAAAACACTCTCCTTGCCTTCCGATGACATTCTTCACAAACAAAGCCTTGCATTTCAACCTTCAGATGTCGTCAAAACCTGGGCAGTTTCATTGACGGCTAAAAGAAATCCAGGGCAGCCTTAACGGAGTCATAGAATTGGACGGCATCGCCAAGGTCATCTGTTTCAGTGTCCGCTTTTTTGCCAGTACAGTCTTGCTTCTTCCACAGGTGTTCACAGGGAGCCATCTTAGAAACAGGCCCTTCTAGGGCCCAAAACCTGATGCAAATAGATTCCAGGCTGGCTGGGAAATCTGGTTTGCAGTGTTTCTCAACCTTGGCCACTGGAAG